>SEYY01013363.1:137500-150000 GCA_009176605.1 Armadillidium nasatum
CCCTACCCCCAAACCAAAAAATTGTATATATATATATATATATATATATATATTATATATATATATATATATATATATATATATATATATATATATATATATATATATATAATATATATCATCTGGGGTGGTTCCACTCATACAGCTATCCTTGAGAAGGTGGAGTCTAGGGCTTTTCGTCTTATCAACCCTCCAACTCTCACTAATTCTCTCCAGTCTCTTTTTGCCCATCGAATTGTTGCGTCGCTCTCTCTATACTATCGCTATTACAATAGACACTGCTCTTCTGAACTCTCTCATAACTCCTCCATTGAGAAGGGCTCGTCTCATCTTTTCTCTATCCAACTCTCTGACCCCAGACTAAGCCACTATGCTCAATCTTACATGTACTCTACTGGTAAAGTCTGGAACACACTCCCTTCATCAATTTTCCAAACTTCCTATGACTTACACACCTTCAAACGTTGGGTATCAGGTCACGTCGGCCTTTAATTTGACCAGGTTTCAGTCTTTCCCCTGATTATGGTGAAAATTTTGGTAGGCCAGTGGCCTTTGCCCACCAGAGTGAGATAAAATATATATATATATATATATATATATATATATATATATATATATATATATATATATATATATATATATATATATATATATATATATATATATATATATATATATATATATATATATATATATATATATAATATATATATTATAAGGAATCTTCGGTGGCATTTCAGATATCTTTTTATTTGTATAGACAGAAACATAAGATGGATCCAAAACACCAAAACGGTCCCTTATACCTTTGTACAATGGGTATCTAGATTTGGCGTTTCTTTAAACGTCATAACAGATTGAGGACCACAGTTCGAGAGCGAATTCTTTGCAGAACTTTCTTCCTTCACTGGTTTTCACCGCCTTAGGAACCTCCGCTTATCAACCCACAAACAAACGGACTAGTGGAGAGTGGTTTCATCGGTCATTGAAAGCCGGCACGAAAAGGAGACTGGTTACTCTCTTTGCCTATAGTCGTCTTCAGTCTTCACTGTATTCCAAATGATTCAGGATACTCGCCCTTCCAAGACGTCTCAGGAAAAACTCCTTTATTACCCGCAGATCTCTTTGTTTCCAATCCTTCTTCAAGGCAAGATTTTCAAGTCTTCATGAAGAGATTTATAGCCATAATGAAAGGACTGGATTTTACGTATCTTCCGCCTTTACACTCGTCACGTGATATTTCATTCATACCCGAAGCTTTAAAGACCTGCACCCATTCATATTTAAGCGTCGATAGAATTAAGATATTAGAAGCTCCTTATACTAGACCTTTCCTGGTACTTCAGCGATTTGATCAATCTTACAAACTACAATACCTATTGGGGAAAAACAGACATGGTCTCCATCGACCACCTCAAACGCGCTTATCTTCCACCACCGGCAAAAACTCCGAAAGATCCATTTTAGTCATTCTCCAGATGAATCACAGCAAGATCCCCTTCAAGGTCCCAAGATCTTCAGGTATTCCGGCACGAACTGTGCCTACGGAAGAAGCCTCCCGTTCTTGGTAAAAACCCTAAGAGGCAAGTGACCTTCTCCAATAGAATCAAATTCGGTATATAAAATACAAATAATTTGTGTTATAGTGTTCAAATAAAAAAAAATAAATAAATAAATAAAATCGAATGTGTTAAAAATAAAATGAAAAATGTGCTAAAATTAAAATGAAATAAAATAAAGTGCTAAAATTAAAATGAAATAAAATAAAGTGCTAAAATTAAAATGAAATAAAATAAAGTGCTAAAATTAAAATGAAATAAAATAAGTGCTAAAATTAAAATGAAATAAAATAAAGTGCTAAAATTAAAATGAAATAAAATAAAGTGCAAAAATTTAAATGAAATAAAATAAAGTGCTAAAAATAAAATGAAATAAAATAATGCTAAAATAGAATATAAAATAGTTACCTTTATATTTTTATGATGGAAAATCAATATTTAATTTTATATCTATTTTAATGTTTATTTATTTTTTATTTTTTTTTATTTTTCTTGAAACATTCACATATTGCTACGTATGTCTACATCAGCTGATATATATGAAGATATGCGTTTATTTTAATGTTTGTCTGTTTCCATTATGAACATTTTACCTAATTTACATGTTTTGTATGTTTGTGTACGTTTTCGAACTTACACAAATATGCATACATTTAAATGATAGTTAGTACTTAGTATTAAATTAGCATTTCGTTCTAAATTTTCGTTACTTGAATATATGTGAATTTTTTTTATATTTATATATATATATATATATATATATATATATTATAATATATATATATATATATATATATATATATATATATATATATATATATATATATATATATATATATATATATATATATATATATATATATATATATATATATATATATATATATATATATATATATATATATATATATATATATATATATATATATATATATATATATATATATATATATATATATATATATATATATATATATATATATATATATATATATATATATATATATATATATATATAATAACTTCAACACCAGAATCATCGGCGGTTACTGGTAAAGTTACCCTAAAATTATGTTTTTAAAATATTTATTATTTATATATTTATTTTTTTTATAATTCTTTAATATCCCATGATATATTCTCATAATTACCAAAGGAAACACAAACAAACAAAAGACACACACACACAAATAATATATATATATATATATATATATATATATATATATATATATATATATATATATATATATATATATATATATATATTATATATATATATATATATATATATATATATATATATAATATATATATATATATATAAAAAGTTTTTTCAGTTTGGAGGACAAAAAAAAAAAAAAAAAAAAAAAAAAAAAAAAATTAAAAATTTAAATAAAAAAAAAAAAACAAGCAAATAAAAATAAAATAAAAATTAATGAAGTTTTTTAATTTTCGGATTTTTTTTTTTTTTTTTTTTTTTTTTTTTTTTTTTTTGCGTATCACTTTTAAGTAGGTCAATCTCTTTCCAATTTGATGGTCCTTGATGGTTAATGGTAGAATCAAGTTACTCTCTCTTCTCTGCTCTCTCTCTCTCTCTCTCTCTCTCTCTCTCTCTCTCTCTCTCTCTCTCTCTCTCTCTCTCTCATTCTCTGTATCTCTTTCATTCTCTCTCATCTCTCTTTTTGTTATCTTCCTTTCTCTTCCCATATTCTCTTTGCTATTCCTTTTATCCCCTCTGCTTCTCTATGTCTCTCTACCCTCTGACTCTCTCTCCCTGCCTCTCACTCTGACATTATCTCAAACTTTCTCTTTCATATCCTTCACGTTTCCTCTCTCTCTCTCTCTCTCTCTCTCTCTCTCTCTCTCTTCTTTCAAACCATGACTCTCTCCCTACAATTCTCTCCAATCTCCATCCTTTAGCCTTTATCCCTCTCTCTCCTCTGAAACCATAACTCTCTCCTTGATGTTCTCTGAAATCCGCATCCCTATTAATCGTCTCTCTCTCTCTCTCTCTCTCTCTCTCTCTCTCTCTCTCTCTCTCTCTCTCTCTCTCTCTCTCTCTCTCGTAATGTATTTCTTCTGCTTAAGTTGGTCTTTCAAGTATTCCTTTCCCTCCATTAGAAGTAATTACCCTGAATAATGTATAACATGCGAATAGAGCTTTCCAATTCATACTTTTAATTTACTTTTTTTTTTTTTTTTTTTTTTTTTATTCGGGGGAGAGGAGAAGATGGGAGGGAGTTTACTCAAGATTGATTTTACATTGAATTTAAAAAAAAAAAAAGATCCGTGTAATTGGAATATATATTACGGTATATTTGACAGTAATTGCGATTCAATATTCATTGTATTGTATTCTGTAATTTCATCTTTATTATTAAAAAGAAGGATTTTAACTAGTTTATATATATATATATATATATATATATATATAATATATATATATATATATATATATATATATATATATATATATATATATATATATATATATATATATATATATATATATATATATATATATATATATATATATATATATATATATATATATATATATATATATATATATATAGGGATGGAGTGAAGTATCGGTATCGGTATCGGTATCGGCAAGTATCGGCATATTTTCCGATACTGTATCGGTATCGGTAGTAGTATCGGCAAGTATCGGCAAGTATCGGCATATTTTTAGTTCGTATCGGTATCGGTATCGGTAATTTTTAGGTATCGGTATCGGTATCGGTAAAAATTTTGGTATCGCTCCATCCCTAATATATATATATATATATATTATATATATATATATATATATATATATATATATATATATATATATATATATATATATATATATATATATATATATATATTATATATATTATATATATATATATATATATATATATAATTTCTTCTAAAGGCATCATTTCTGCTATCTGTCTAAGCTTAACATTAAGAAGGCGTACGGTCCTGATGGTATCCCTCCTGTAGTCCTCAAAACTTGAGCTTTAGAGCTTGCACTCTGCCTTGGTAGACTATATTTTATCTACGTCTTTCTACTTCAGCCTTCCCTTCTTGCTGGAAACGGGAGCTCATTCAGCCTGTGCCGAAAAATGGGAACCCCTCTCAACCTTCTAACTACCGTGCAATTTTTTTTAACCTCTGTTCTTTCTAAAGTTTTCGAATATATCCTAAACAGAGAGATGATCTCTTCCAATCTTATCTCTGATCACTAGTACTTTTGTAAAAAACCCTCTACTGGGGATCTTCTTTCACTTCTCTCTAACTCTTGGTCCTCCACTCTTCTGTATTTTGGTGAATCTTTTACTTGACTTATCGGAAGCTTTTCATAGATTCTGGAACAAAGCTTTGATTTCCAATCTTCCCTCTTTCGGTATCTATCCTTCTCTCTGATTTCCTATAAGTCGTTCTATAGCAATTGTCGTAGATGGCCACCGTTCATCCTTTAAATCTATTAATAGTGGTGTTCCTCAAGGATCTGTCCTATCCCCAACACTTTTTCAACTTTTCGTTAATGACTTTCTCTCTGTTACTTCATCTCCTTTCTACTCCTATGACGATGACTCCACCGTTCATTACTCCTTTCAATTTGTTAGACACCCTACCAACAGCAGTTAATAGACGCAAGAAGGGTAGCCTTGGAGCAACTGACCTCTGATCTATCTCGTATGTCAAATTGGGGCAATGAAAACATGGTCGTTTTCATACCTCAAAAATTCAATTCCTCAATCTCTCTACTCTACACAACCTTCAACACAGCTATGGTATCTTCGAAACACACAACTCAAACCTTAATATTATTAATATACTAAGTGTTTCTTTTGGCTTGCAATCTTTCTTGGAAAGATTACAAGCCACATATATATATATATATATATATATATATATATATATATTATATATATATATATATATATATATATATATATATATATATATATATATATATATATATATATATATATATATATATATATATATATATATAATATATAATATATAATAATAATAATAATAATAATAAGGCCCTTACCAATATGATGCTGGTACCATGTTCCAACCAAAAGGATTAATTTCTTCCTTTTTGACAATATAGTTTTTTTTTTTTTTTTTTTTTTTTTTTTTTTTTTTTTTTTTTTTAAAAGGGTTTGTTAAAAAAAAATTAAAAAAAGAATCGTTATTTAAGAAGCAGTGTTTTTTTTTTTTTTTTTTGTATGTCTGTGTGTGTGCGCGTGTGTTTTTTATTGTGTTCTAAAAAGAACAATGCCCAAGACCCTATATAATTCCCGTCAATATATATATATATATATATATATATATATATATATATATATATATATATATATATATATATATATATATATATATATATATATATATATATATATATATATATATATATATATATATATATATATATATATATATATATATATATATATATATATATATATATACATATAAATAAATGATTTTCCTAGGAAAAACTAGTATTTAAATATTTCTTTTAACCAATTCTAGATAATCTAATAACCTAACTAAACCTAACCTAACCTAACCTAACAGCCTAAAAGAGATTGCCAACATTTGTTATTATTATTATTATTATTATTATTATTATTATTATTATTATTATTATTATTATTATTATTATTATTATTATTATTAGTTACCAACATTTTTATTATTATTATTATTATTTTTATTATTATTATTATTAGTATTATTAGTTACAACCATTATTATTATAATTATAATTAAAACCTATCCAATTCGGAACCTAACGTAGATCCCTCATCTGATTTCCAAAATAGAGTCTTTGATCATTTAGGTAGGTAAAAATGGCCAAGTTTTCAAAGTGTTTTAAAACGTTGTTTCTGGGTCTGTGGCTAAGAAGATTTTGAGTGATCTGATTTCCAAAATAGAGTCTTTGGTAAAAGTAGAAGGTGGATTATGTTCGGGGATGAATACCCGAATTTTACAGTTTACTTATTTTCCAATTCTTGTGGTTTGTTGGTTTGTCAATGTATCTATAGTGCTGTGTAGGTATGTGTAGTGGTACTTGTTGGCAGTGGTATTTGCAGGTAAAGGGTACTGTTGTTGTCGTCTTTCAAAGCTTCGTTTAGGATTGGAAAGTTTCACTTAAGAATTGTGTAATTTTTTTCCTTATGAATTGCCATATCCTTTATTAACTGGGTTGAATTAAATATTTTTGGGATCTTTTTTTTAAATTTTTTTTAAAAGAAATACGATTTCCCTATTTGATTTGTGATACATTATTAAGGTACACTGCAAAAATTGTCCTAACGAATCGTTGGGACAAGTGGCAAAAAAATGTCACAGTAAAATTTTCAATAGAGAAAAGACATGTTAAGCATAAGAAAGTGGCTTCACCCATTTATTTTCTAATAAGAAAATAATTGAAAAAAATTTGATGTGACATTATTTGCCACTTGTGGCTAAGAAGATAGGACAATTTTTTTAGGACAATTTTTGCAGTGTAGAAATTGGTAAGTTTAGGCTGCTTTTTTTGTGATGTAAGTTATTTTGTGTGATATTTCTACTATCTTACGTTTATATATATATATATATATATATATATATATATATATATATATATATATATATATATATATATATATATATATATATATATATATATATATATAATATATATATATATATATATATATATATATATATATATATATATATATATATATATATTTAACGAGTTTTACGTGCCTATAAAGATTGATTTTATTAACATGAGAAAAAAATATATAATAATAAAACTATATAATGAACAATATCAAATGAAATAACAAAATCACGATTTTATATATAATCAATTGATTTTATCAGTTGATTGAATCAAAATCCCTATACTTTATATAATATATATATATATATTATATATATATATATATATATTATATATATATATATATATATATATATATATATATATATATATATATATATATATATATATATATATATATATATATATAATATTATATATAAATATATAAATAAAATAATTATATATAAATATATATATATATATATATATATATATATATATATATATATATATATATAATATATATATATATATATATATATATATATATATTATATATATATATATATATATATATATATATATATAATATATATATATAAGATTCCATGCAGTAAGTCCAACAAAATCTATCAATTTCATATAAAGTCTATACATTTCAATATAAAAAGTTTGAGAAAAAAAAGTAGAAACTATTACTCACCATTACACTCAGTTCTTCACTTGTTCCTTTTTAAACAGATCCTGAAAACATGCCAGAAATACCGAAGACGACCTGTAAAAGAAGAATGTTTCGCGAATGAAGTCATATGGAATAAAGACGAACAGGAGAAGAAATACAGTATATAGTTCACTGCTCCGATGCATAAAGATCAGTGGTCTAAGTTTAGGTATATAGTGACCAAATTAAACTTAAAAAAAAACCAACATGTCCTGATATACTACGTTTGAAATTGTTCAGGTCAAAGAAAGTTGGGAAAATGGAAAATGGTATAGTATTCCGACCTTATCAGTGGAATACATGTAAGATTTCGAGCATGGCGGTTTGGCTCAGAATGGTATGAAATATTCAGGAAAGGAAGGAAGGAAAGTCAAAGGAATTTGTAAGTTGGAAAAATAGAAAATGGTAAGGTATTCCGGCCTTATCAATGAAGTACATGTAAAGTTGAGCATAGTAGTTTGGTCTTGGCTCAGAATGGTATGAAATATTCAGAAGATTTCATATTAAAAACACGAAAACAAATAACATCATTGAGGCGCAAATGCAAAACAACTGACTTTGGCTGAAAATTGAGAATTGTGACAGTACGAGGCAACAGAGAAGAGTTAGCTGTCGAAGAGTTCAAGCAGGATGAAATTCAGGTAAAGAACAAGAGTTATGGTCTAGAGTCTAGACTCTAGAGGAAGAGAGTTGGTTTTAAGGAAAGTGGAAATAAGTATGGAAATACGTATAAAGACGGTGAAAGTCGTACAAAACCAATGAAAAGACCTTGAGTCACAGCAAATAGGCGGTGATGTTTTGGCAACACCAACCCCATCACCAGAGGTAGATAACTCAAGGGACGGTTGAGGAGAAGAGTGAAAGAAGGGCGTCATTGCTTGGATTTTCCCTCAAAATACTTCCGAAGAGGTTTATCGCTTAAACATTCTTAAATCTGCAAAAAAGAAAATTCTCGAATGTGTGTAAGCCCGTGGGGTGTATGTTATAAAGGGTAGGAGAATGGAAACGTCCACTGAACAAGACCACTAAGCACTCTAGTGTATGGTCGAAATTACACTGTGTAAGTGAAACACGAATAGGGTGAACCACTGGGCAATGGTTTGCAGATTGAACATTCTACACTAACCTTACATGTAGAGGGGGTGAGGGTTCTGGCATAGTTTCAGATGGGGCTTTAAGTCTACCCTAGAATATATATATATATATATATATATATATATATATATATATATATATATATATATATATATATATACTATATATATATATATATATATAATATATTATATATATATTAATTATATATATATATATATATGTGTTAGATACAATCTGAAATTGCAGACACCTTGGGGGATATAACTAACCACACCGTAAAATATTGAACGAAAGACAAATACAGTAAACTGTACAACTGACAGACATAGTAAAATTGTTGTTTATAACATTCAACAACACAAATAACAAAAATATATATCAACTTCACGTGAAATACACAAACACATTTATTGGTGTCGAATACTAAGGGAAAAAATACAATATTTTAAAGAATGTTTCTCAGATACATCGAAAACTAAATCGCATATAATATATTTATTATATATATATATTATATATATATATATATATATATAATATATATATATATATATATATATATATATATATATATATATATATATATATATATATATATATATATATATATACCCCTCATAAGGTATAACCCGCGGAATGATAGGATGGGTTAGACCAATCCGTTTAACTCCGTTGCTCTTTGGTTCGTTCCATTTTGCATTTCACCTTCTCAGTGAGTTTCTAGTGTATCCTCACCTTATATTGGAGTGTCGATGCTCCCATTACCTCCCCACCCCATTTCTTCACATGTTCTTACAAATTTGCAAGCGCGTTTACTCATATATTTCTTATTAAAATAGAAAAATGGAGAAGCATAAAGCTGCCTCGGAGATGCTTGGAGTGGCAACATCCAAAGAATGCCCCCTCATCTCTTTCTCATCAACATTCATCCCATCATTCCTTGGTAGCTAGGGACTTCCGATGATGGGGATGGTGCCACCAAATACTCTTTTCTCCGTTGTAAATGCAATAATCTTTCTGGTTCCTCTTCCTCACACCCTTTCTGGCATTTTGCCAAAATTGTCAACTTCAACTTTCCTTCTTGCCGTTTTACCTTCTACTAAAGTTGAACTCTTTTGCTCTTACTAACCTTCTCCAATCTCTTTCTGCCCGTCGAATTGTTGCGTCACTCTCTCTATAACTATCACTATTACAACGGACACTGCTCTTCTGAATTCTCACGTAGCATAATTCCTCCAATGAGAAGGACTCATGCGACACGTCTTTTTACACAGTTTAATCCTTTTTCTGTTCAACTCTCCGACCCCAGATTTAACCGCTATGCTCAATCTTACATATACTCTACTGGTAAAGTCTGGAACACACTCCTTTTATCTGTTTTCCCAACTTCTTTTGCCTTGCAGACTTTTAAGCACCATAAATCGGACATATCGGTATTTAATCGGCCCTTGATTCTGTCATCCATCAACTCTGGTGGGAATTGTTTGGCCTCTGGTCTTTGCCCGCCAGAGGATATATATATATATATATATATATATATATATATATATATATATATATATATATATATATATATATATATATATATATATATATATATTATTTTTTTTTAGGTTAAGTTAACAGGAAAAAGTATAAAAATGTTATATCTAGCATTATTTATAATTTATTTTATATATAATCTACATTAAAAAGTATAGAAGACAAGTAAAGTTATAGAAGATTTAATGTAAATTTCTTCCTATACAATTACATAGAGTTTGCAATATTGACACAAAATCGATAGTGAGTGCATGGCAGTCTTCGTGCTGCTAGGGCGACGCAATGATTGTGGAATAGGAAAGGTCAATACCATATTACAAGATGAAGAGAAAAATAACGTTGAAATTGTGAACTTGTGAAGAAGGAGGGAGGAGTGAGACAAGAGGCGTTGAGGTAAATGGTGGGGTAGGAATACTTATATCATCAAAACCAGGATTTTGGTGAATGTTAATAACACCAAATCCAGGATTCTGGTGAATGTTAATAAGATCAAATCTAGGATTCTGGTGAATCTTATTAACATTAAAACTATTTCACATTTCTGTGTGGAAATTTTCCCAGAGATCTGGATTGATTATCGTGGAAGATTGGCCTCCTTCCTTAATCCGGAATAAAACCTTTTGAAATTTTCAGGGACACTTTCTGGCACGCCAGATGGGTGGAACTCAAGCGTACAATCTAGAAGGCAACGAGAACGTTGTGACGTTCTCTTATTTGTTTGCAAGGAGTTCTGTGAAATTTTTTTAACTGTCGGTACATTTAAAAAAAAAAAAAAATTCTCCCCGGCATTCATCGAGCTAAATCGCTATATTCTTGGACTGTTGGGAGGAGAGTGTACCTCGTATGTAATTCTGATATGAAGCTCTAGGAACATTAGCGAAAATTATTGCACAATCTTGTATCGTGAACATATAATTCTTTCTCTTAACTTTTTTTACTTGCATAACTTTCTGACTACCTTGCGAACTGAATTGAAATCTCTTCTGGAGGCGACTAGAGAGAACTGAAAATCAGTCATCTCTAGAAGTGACTAGAGTATCCGTCGCAAATACGATAGCTCAGAGCTAGGTGGAATTTTTAACACCCAAACACTCTTCCTCCTTCGGGTATTCTTCTTTATCCCTTCAAATCATTTACAGTATGAATCAATGATACACCAATGATTACAATTCATTTAAGGATATATTTCAGCGTTTCCAAACCGGGGTCAATATGGAACTCCCAAGGGGACCGCAGAAGTTTTGAGAGGGTCCTCAAGGAAAAGATTTTTTACTTAATATAGGAATATTACATATGATTATATTGGGGTCCACATATGTAAAGTTAGGACTCCGGGGAGAGGGGGGTGGTCCACAAGCATAAAAAGGTTCAGAACCCCTGATATATTTTGATTTTATTATCCACATAGTACTGTGACGTCTCCTTCAAGTCAAAACTAGTTTGACGAAAGGGATCGAGAAATGGAAGAATGGGATTCTAAGTTAATGGTAACTGTTGGAAGTATATTTATAACTGTAAATAAAACAGATAATCTGTGAATGCAAATCTGCATATGCTAAAAAAAAAACACATACGTCCACAAACAGGCACACAAATACACACACACACGCACACATACACACACACACACACACACACATACACATATATATATATATATATATATATATATATATATATATATATATATATATATATATATATATATATATATATATATATATATATATATATATATATTTTTTTTTTGGAGTTGCGTAGGAGTCATCTATCAATTTCTAAATTAATTTAAAAGACTCAGAAAAGAGAGAGAGAGAGAGAGAGTCCAAAAATAAAACTCCTTTTCAATGTAAAAGTAAATGTGTATATAACTTTACGTTCATCCCAATGCATTTCTACACACAAATGTCAACGTTTACACAAAGTACACACGTGAATGCATAAACAAATAAAATCTATACTTTCA
>SEYY01013363.1:157500-160662 GCA_009176605.1 Armadillidium nasatum
TACGTTGACTTTCTGACCTCATTTCACTAACTTTCGGTTACTTTTTTTATTGTAACGGACATTTTAATGTAGGAAAATCAGGATCATATAATATATATATATATATATATATATATATATATATATATATATTATATATATTATATATATATATATATATAATATATGTTCAATTAGAAAAAGTTCTAACCTAACCTTACCTAACCTAACTTAACCTAACCTAACCAAACGCTGAACTTTCACAAAATCTTTTATCCTCCTTTGTTTCTAATTATTTCAATAATTTAATTCTCTGATGATGTTAAAACAGAATTTTCTTTGCTCCGTACTTGCTGGATATTTATGGATTAATCCATATTAATATCCATGACTAATGATGACTTCACTAATTGGTGGAGCGCTTAACCAATCATAATGCATTTAATGAAACTATCATTTAAAATTTTACGCTTGAAAAAAAAAAAAAAAAAAAAAAAAAAAAAAATTCTGCATTACAAAATAGGCCAGACTTCGGTTTAACCAGTTAATATTTAAAAACTGAAGTATGTAAAAAAGGATTATATTTTAGAATCCTTGAAGAAATTTCATAAGGAAAAATTGGGAATTAAAAAAAAAATTATATTTATTTTAATAACAACGAAATTTATTTTATTTAGGAAATATGGACGACTTCGTACTTTGTTTGGCAGCGTATTTTTATGACTCAAATTCCGAGAGTTTAAAGATGCATAAATTTCGCGAGTGCGTAAAAATTTTAATAAAAATGTATAATAAATATATATTTTTTGTAATATGGCGTAACCACGATCCTACGTCAACGTACCAGCTATCGGTTAAGCCACAATTCCACGGCATCTTCGGTCGTCAGGTTAAATAAGTCGAAAGGAGTTCGTTAAAAAAAAAAACCTTACTAATAAAATAAAAATAATAAGACAAAAAAAAAAAAAAAAAAAAAAAATTTTTTTTTTTTTTTTAATTTATTTTTAAATATTTTACATTTTTCTTACCTAAATTTCGACAAGGATTCCAAAAATATAATCCTTTTTTACGTACGTTCAGTAGTTTTTGAAATATTTAACTGGTTTAAACCGAAGTCTGACCAACGTTAACATTTGTGTTTGTAAATAACGGGTAAGCTAGCCTATCCTCGGGAGTCATAGCAATTTATATTTGTGTGCTAAGGATGAGAGAGATTAATCTTTCTGACGTCACTAATTTTTCTGATGTGACTGTTCAAACGCATCGTGACGTCACTAATTTTTCTGACATAACTGTTCAAAAGCATCGTGACGTCACTAATTTTCATATAGTAATCCAAAAAAAAAAGAGATCACTCATTATCTGTAATTCGATGAGTCATAATATGCTCGCAGGAACGCTTGTAGAGACCAAAGTATAAGCATTTGTTCTACAGTAATTACTTGTAAAGTATGAGATAATGTTACTACAACTACTCGCATGTGTGCGTGTGAGTGTGAGTGTGTGTGTGCATGTGTGTTAGTTTACCTGATGAGCAGTTAACATTCCTTACAAGATGATAAGTATCATTGAATTTACATATTTGTATTAAAAAAATTTATTTTTTTTTGAGAAAAATACTTTGATTGGAAAAAAGATTGGATAAAAAAAAAGTTTTAAAAATATATCTCAAGTGACATTTAAATGACCGTTAAAGAGAGAGAGAGAGAGAGAGAGAGAGAGAGAGAGAGAGAGAGAGAGAGAGAGAAGAAATAGATCAACAACAAGAAAGCAACATCAAAATCAACCAAACAATAATAACAGTATCAATAATAATAATAATAATAATAATATAATAATAATAATAAAAAGAAAAAAAAAAGAAGCAACAAACAACTACAAAATACACAACAACGACAACAACAGCAATAATAATAATAACAATAATAATAATAATAATAATAATAATAATAATAATAATAAAATAACTACAACAACAAAAAGCAAACGAACAAACAAACAAACAACAACAACAACAACAAACAACAGTCGTGTAATTATACACCTCAAAAAGAATTTTGACGTTAGCAAATTACAATCTCCATAAAAGTATGTTTTGTTTAATTACGAAGTAAATCAAGTTTGAAAGGTCAGGAGGTGCTTGGTTGAAAGTTCACCAAGACAAAGAACGTTCCCTTTAGCTGCGGACCCTCTTTTACCTGTGCAGACGGAGGTTTGAAAATTATAATGAAAATATCATTGGCAATGTCATTGTTTCATTTGTGACAGTACTTCCAGATCATTGATGCTGTTAATGCTCCTGTTTGTGACAGTACTTCAAGATCATTGATATTGGTAAGCTCCTGTTTGTGACAGTACTTCCAGATCATTGACACTGTTAATGCTCCTGTTTGTGACAGTACTTCCAGAACATTCATACTGTTAATGCTCCTGTTTGTGACAGTACTTCCAGATCATTGATACTGTTAATGCTCCTGTTTGTGACAGTACTTCCAGATCATTGATACTGTAAATGCTCCTGTTTGTGACAGTACTTCAAGATCATTGATATTGGTAAGCTCCTGTTTGTGACAGTACTTCCAGATCATTGACAAAGTCAGGGCTCCGTTTGTAACAGTACTTCCGGATCACTGACACTGTTAGTGCTTCGTTCGTTATAGTACTTCTATATCACTGACATTGTCAATGCCCCGAAGCGAAAGGGTTGTCAAACATGGGTTGTGATGGCACTTCTTTTACTGATATTTAATTGATGTTGGGTTGAGTAGCATGACTGATTTTGGTATTTAATACTTTAGTGTTAAAATTCTTTAGTGTCTATAGCGAATTGGTAATTGGTATTTTAATTAGTCGTTTAATATTTTATTTTTTAAGAAAGATACATAATAATAATAATAATAATAATAATAATAATAATAATAATAATAATAATAATAATAATAGAAAAGAAGAAGTTTTCGTATCTTTAATCTATGTATCATTTTGTATAAATATTATGTTAATAAGATAGGGCGTAGGGTGAAGGTTTTTTAGAAGGGGGTCAGACCTTCAGACACCCCATAATCAAAACAAAATTCATTACATAGTTAAAACAATAAAAATAAAAATTAAAAAATAAATAAATTCGCCTTTTATAATCCATTTGAGCACACGAAGTTCTACCACCCTCTCTCTCTCTCTCTC
>SEYY01013364.1:0-76950 GCA_009176605.1 Armadillidium nasatum
ATTTATTTTTTTTTTAATGAATAGTTGTCCATTTTTTACTACTTAATGTAAGCCATTTTTATATCTAATTTTCCAATTCTTAATTTTATTAATTTGTCAAATAAAATAAACTGCCACAAAAATACGATAGGTATACTTATTATATAATTATTTATATATCCTTGCTTTGCAATTACTTATTTCCTCCACCATTGCATTGCCCTCATTGCACAAGGGGTATCCTGCTCTTACGGAAAAATTTTGTGTGGATACCAGAAACCCCAGGCTTTCCTGTTATGGTGCCACCTTTCCAGCCACCTCTCTTCTATGGAACTCTCTACCATCATCTATTTTTCCTCCTGTATTAATTTTCCTCTCATAAAGACTTCCGTCTGTGCCCACCTGAGGGATGTGCATTAGGTTTGGGTCTGAATGGGTTTTCTTCCTCTTTATTTTTATATATGCCCCCTCCTTGAAAAGGGCTCTGCCCATGAGTGGTGATGAACTAACTAAAAAAAAAAAAAAATAAACTTAATTCAGTATGTTCACTTTTAGTTTTCTTTATTCTTTTCTTTTAACAACTAAAATTTAATTCTTAATCTGAAATAAATATTTATTAATAAATTTATTATTTTTATTATTATTATTATTATTGCTTTTATAAGTATTGAGTTTGTAAAATATTTTTAACAGGAGAAACATTACTTTGCAAACATGAATGTCAAAAGTGAGATGGAAGTGAAATCTGAGATTTTAGTTATTGCGAATGAAGAACATCTTGATCTGAGCTCTGGATTAAATGAAAATCAGGTATGTAAATTTGTTATATATATATATATATATATATATATATATATATATATATATATATATATATATATATATATATATATATATATATATATATATATATATATATATATATATATATATATATATATATATATATATATATATATATATATGTGCCCCCTCCTTGAAAAGGGCTCTGCCCGTGAGTGGTGGCATTTTGTAAAAAAATAATATATATATATATATATATATATATATATATATATATATATATATATATATATATATATATATATATATATATATATATATATATATATATATATATATATATATATATATATATATATATATATATATATATATATATATAGGGACCGACCAGGGCTGGAGTTGCCTAAAATTTGGAGAGGTCAAAAGCACTGAAATTTTAGGTTAAAAAAATTAGATATAAATTTAATTGAGGTTTATTTAATTATAAGAAAGGCGTAGAATATACAACATTTACTTAATGATTATACACATATTCTCCAAAAAAAAATCCAGAAAATTACAGATTTTGTATAATAAGTACAAAAATTTAAATTTTTCTTTTTATTTTTGATTCATAATAGTGATTCAACAGCTCTACCCAGGTAAGACCCTAAGATAAAGTTTGAAAAATGTAAGATATAAAATTGTCAATATAACCTGTATTTATACATATCATTGTTATTTTATTGCTATGTATCAAATGTATCAAACTTGTATCATTTAGCTATGTTATTTCAAAATTATTATTTTGTTTATGCTTTCAGTCAATATGGCTAAAAGATCAGCTTCAGCAGTATGATAGTACTGTACAATGTTTCAGCACAGGCTAAATGTAACATCTGCAGTCAGGAAATTAGAAGTGGATCTCTGGGTTCCCCAAGTTAAAATTTTTCACCCAAATCTTTATGGGGCATCTAAAATCAAAACACAGAGATGAACATTCACTAGCAGAAAAGGAGCTGTCAAAAGAAACAGAAAAGAAAAAGAAAATATTGAAAAAACAAGAAAAAAAATTTCATTTTCGTATATTTTGTTTGAAATATTTTTCTATTATGACTGAGCTGAAATTTTCAGGGTATATTCATTTTTCCCGAAGTTCTAAGTTGATTTCGAGTGTTTTTCTGAGTCTATAATAGTTTGAAAGTTATTTGGACTCAAATTTGAAGAAAAAAAAAAAAATGAAAGCGGTGTCAAACCACTGGTCCACATGAGCTGAAAATTTAACTGAATAATCCTTAGCCCCAATTTCTTGCATTAGTGGGAACAGATTTTTGATATCACATCTAGAAAAAAAGTTATAAACACTGGAAAAAAAATTTGCAAAAATTGTACCCTTTCAGAGAAAAAAAAAATAAAAACGCTACCTACTAATTTTTTTATTTTTGGATATTGCTATTTGTTTGAAACGAGATATAGGCTCTCAAACTTTGGGAATTTTTGAAATTTGGTAAAATATGAACCTTTTTTTGAGAGGCTATATATCAAAACCAATGAATCGCATGAAATAAAGTATAGAGAGAGGAATTTGTATCCCCATCTATCCTCTATACACCCACCAGAAAAAAAAAAATATTAGTTGTATTTTTTTTTTTTTTTTTTTAAATTTTTGACACCAAAAAATGTTTATTTTATTTTTCAATTTTTAAAAAATTTTTTTTTGATAGTTGGTCAGTTTTTGGTTTATAACAATTTTTCTATAACTCTGGAAACAAAAGTCAGTTAGAAGATATGGTAGCCTATAGAATTCTGAACATAAAGTCTAAATTTCAGGTCATTATGAAAAGTGGTTTAGCCTCAACATTCATTGGAAAAAAGGTCAAATTTCCAAAAAGAACTTTTTTAACTGTTTATATATACTCAGACATACGCTTGAAATAGTTTTTTTCACGGGAAAAAATTATATACACTGAAAATTTCAGAAGAATTGTATGAAAATTAATTTTTTTTGGAAATTTCTGTCGCCTAATAAGTGTAATTTGCCATTTTAACCCCAGCAGGCAAATCCCAGTTTTCTCTGATTTTTAGCCAGGGTTGGGCCCCTGTCAGTCCATATATATATATATATATATATATATATATATATATATATATATATATATATATATATATATATATATATATATATATATATATATATATATATATATATATATATATATATATATATATATATATATATATATATATATATATATATATATATATATATATATATATATATATATATATATATATATATATATATATATATATATATATATATATATATATATATATATATATATATATATATATATATATATATATATATATATATATATATATATATGGGTGAGTCAGGAGGGACTGACCAAACTCAAGGAGTGGATTGTACACTGTAAAATAATGTAAAGAAACACATATGTTCTTTTCCGATTTACATTTGTTTTCATTTTATGGTGTGATGCCTTTTTTTTTTTGTCTAGAGGTTGGAATTTTTCAAAATTTGAAAAAAAAATTTTGACACCTAGTCAAGTAAAAGCATAAAACTTTTTTTTCTGTAAATCAGAGAACAAAACTTTGTTAGAAGCTTTTGTAGCCAAAAGATTTTTAAATATACACTCTAAATTTCAGATCATTCCAAAAGGTGGTTTGGACCCAGCGTCGACTTGAAGTTGGGTGAAATTTTCCAAAAAAAAACTTTTAAACCATTATAGTTTTTACGAGACTATAGCGGTTTAAAAGGTTTTTGGAAAATTTCACCCAATCTCAAGTCAATGCTGGGGCCAAACCACTTTTTGGAATAATCTAAAATTTTTTATTCAGTTCAACACCTTCATTACGTAAGTAAAATATGGTTTAATATTTATTACATTTTCATTTTGCACTTTATTCTTTTTTTATATATGTACATTATTACCCGAAAACTTTACTATAGGATAGGGCCCATGGTACACTGCCTCTAATTTGTTTCTGCCATATTGTTGATTTTTTTTTACAAGAACAAATTTTGCATCTTTTAAGTTCTTTGGCACATTTATTTTTGGATTTTTGGCAGAAAATTTTGGAGATAGAGAGTGTCCCAAGAATAACTTCAACTTTTCTGCTTATGTTTTTATTGAAAGTGGGAATGAAGACTCCACTTACTCTATTAAAGATCCAGGGAGGGAGGGATTTTGACCCATCATTAAGATAGCAAGGGTTATTCCTTCTGAGTTTAATGAGGCAGTTCTCAAACATAAAAGCACTAGTGGGAGGAGATCCAACCAATAATTTTGTACATCTTCCAACTCATCCAACAGCATGGCTCGAAGAGACCTCAATAGTGTTCTATGAGAGTTTTCAATGAGTCCATTACTCTGAGGGGTATAGGCAGAAGTAAAGTTATGTCTGGATCCTAGCTCCTCACAAACACTTTTAAATAAATCAGAGGTAAATTGTCCTCCACGATCCGAAACATAAGTTCCTACAACTCCAGTTATGGGTAGGAATTCTCTGGTAATTGTCTCCACAATTGTAGAGGTTTCTATGTTTTTCAAGGAGAAAACAAAGAGATTGTGAGATAATCTATCAGTTAAAGTTTAAAGTATTTATAGTTTTTACATGTAGGCATTTTAAGAATGTCTATATGGACCACCTGAAATTTTGCCGAAACTGGCTGGTAAGATTCATATGGTGGGCTTTTTTTGCATAACGATTTAGATCTCTGACATGAATCACAACTTAGAACAAACTGCTTTGTGTATTTAGGCATATCCTTTCTCACAAATTATTTTCTAAGAGATGCCAGTTTTCTTGACTCCATAAATGCCCAAAGGAATGTGATTAAGAGATAACAGGTGTAATGAAAGATTCAGGAACAAAGACACAAGGTGAAAGTAGAATAGATTCATCAACAACCAAAGACAGTAGGTCATTTTTATAATAGTAGTTTTGCTTGGTCAGCTTGAGATTAGTATTTTCTTGCTTATTTAAGTATTTTTGAAGTTGCACATCTGTTTCTTGTGCTGCTTGAAGTTCTTTATAATCAATTTTACACTGAAATAGCATTAAATACTTCATTGGCGGAAATATGGAAAATAGATGACAGTGAATGACAGTCATCCTCTATTAAAGAATCCTGCTGTGAGAGAAAGCTTCATCGAAGGACTTCTGTAACAGTGTCTTCTCTTCCAAGTTGGATTGAAGGGCTTGTTGCCAGTTCTATATCTGCACTTCCTGAGAAGAATTTGAGGGAGCTTGTAATTTCAGTGAACTTTTAGTGGGCTTTTGAGCAAGATGTCTACTCAAGTAGTCAGCTAATATATTTTCTTCAGATTTAATATGGTTTATTGTCAAATCTTATTCAGACAAGAAAGGTAGGTAACTTTGCTCTCTTGCAAGCAAGTGATTAGCATCAGTCATTTTCTTAAGTGACTGTGTGACTGAAAGATTGTCACAAAACACATATATCTTTCATCCTTCTACAATATGTTGAAATTTTTTTTTACAGTTTTAACAAGGGCAAGGAGTTCCTTGCTAAAAATACAATAGTATTATTCTAATGAAAACTAAGATTTTTCTGGCTAACTTGAAATTCAATTATATCGCCTTTTTCTGTTGTGTACACTAGGATAGCGCAGCCTAAGGCTATAGGTTAATTTCAATTGAGGCCTAAAGTATTTTAAAATTTCATAAAATTTCTAGTAATTCTTCATAAAATTTCAGTTTTTATTTTATTTTTATTTCTGGCTCATTTTATTTGCTATGATTGTATTATTTTCTTCACATGGATGCTAGCATTTCTTTATGGTAATGATACAAGCCTCTGTAATAAAACTTATTTGTTTATCTTATTTTATTTTTCAAAAAACTATGCCAGTTATTTATTTATTCTGCTGTGGTTTCATTTTATTCTGTCACTCTGGGGTCACTAGAATTTCAATGAATCGCTCTAAATCCATGAACGATATATAAGGTATCGATATTCCACCACTGTCACCATATAAATAGTAACTAAGTACGCTATGAATTAGAACTTTGCCATATTTTGTTATTTAACTTTATAAGAAAGTTTTAAAAGTGTAATTTTGTATAATTTAAAAATATTTGAAATTTTTTTGCATATTTTTATTTTAATAATTTCCATTTTTTTTTTCAGACTCTTATCAGTGATGCTAGTGAAAAAGGAAACCTTTCCAAAATGAAAAGGGCTTTAATAAAACCTCAATCCTTGGCAGAGCATCAACAAAGTATTAACAAAAAAATTGGGCAAACACTTTGTTGCAAATTTTGTGATTTAAATTTTGAAAGTAAGGACGAGTTGAAAAGTCATATAATGATCTCCCATAAAAGAATGTTCAAATGCGAACATTGTAGTTATGAATCCAATTTCAAAGCCTCTTTAAATATTCACCTACTCATTCATAGCAACACAAAGTTATTTAAATGTTCTGACTGTGATTACCAATGCAATCATAAATCAAGCTTAAGGATTCATATGCTTAATCATGCGAATGTTAAATTATTTAAATGTTCTCACTGCTCCTATGAATGTAATCGTAAATTTGTCTTAAAAAGACATTCACTTATTCATGGGAAAATAAAGTTATTCAAATGTGCCAAATGTAATTCTGAATGTAACCAAAAAATACAATTACAAATTGGAGATATAAACTTATATAAATGTAGTATGTGTACCTATGAAAGTAAACAAAAAGATCATGTAAAACTGCACTTGCTAAAACATGGCTATGAATTATTTAAGTGTTCTGAGTGCAGCTATGAATGTTATGATAAAGGACATTTAAACATCCACACGCTTCAACATGGAAATAAACATTCATTTAAATGTTGTGAATGCAATTTTGAATGTAGTCGTAAATTCCTCTTAGAAAGACACATGCGTAGGCATGGAAATAAAAAGGTTTTTAAGTGTTCTCAATGTAGTTATGAATGTGATTTAAAAGGAAGCTTTAAAGCGCATATATTAACACACACAAATAAATTTAAGTGTTCGGTGTGTACTTATGAATGTACTCAAAAAGAACAATTAAAATCGCACATGGTTACACATGGGTGTAAGTTATTTAAGTGTTCTGAATGCACCTATGTCTGTAATCGAAAATTCCATTTAAAATCGCACATGCTTGTACATGAAAACAAAAAATTATTTAAATGTTCTGATTGCAGTTATGAATGTAATGATAAAAGTAATTTAAAAGTACACATGTTGGATCATGAGAATGTGAAAATTATTTAAATGTTTTAGTACTTTGAATCTAATTATAAACGTTGTTTGAAAAGACATCGCTTGCTTATGCACCAAAATTTGGAAGGGACAACACCAGATATTGCCTTACCAAATCATAGTCATGACACTGGAAGAGAGTAATGTGAAGAGGGGAATAGTTTAAGGGGACTTGATATAGTCATGACACTGGAAGAGGGGAATATTTTATGGTGACTTAATATAGTCATGACACTGGAAGAGGGGAATATATTGAGGTGACTTAATATCTTCCTTGTTCTTTGAAGTTGAATCCTCTGAGTAAAACCAAGTTAATATTAGGAAAACAAAGTTCAATAACCTCACAATACGCTGAGTATCTCATACCCCTGGTGAGTGTGACATTTTAAATTGTAGATTGAGATATTTATCCTATGGCTGATTAATAAATGTTATACTTGTCAGGTGTTAAATTCAAAAGTGTAGATTGAGATATTTATTATATGGTTGATTAATTAATGTTATATTTGTCTGGTGTCAAATTCAAAAGTGTAGATTGAGATATTTATCGTATGGCTGATTAATAAATGTTATACTTTTTAGGTGTCAAATTCAAAAGTGTAGAATTGAGATATTTATCGTACGGTTGATTAATAAATTTAAAATATTCACAATGATTATTTCATGAAAACAATAGTTTTTGTTAATTTTTTAAATATTCATTCGAAAATTTATTTAAAAATTTGAACTTAACCATGTTGTTTAATTTTTGTATTTATGTTAATGTAAACCAATATTATGAAATTATACGAGAAGTTTTCGTACATTTTTTTTTGTGACCCACTACTACCCCACTATGTGATCACGACCCTCTTTCCGAGATTGAGAAACCAATAAAAGGATAAAAATATCTTTAAAAAAAATGTTTTTTTTTCCTAACGATCACAAACATAAATAGCTTATTTTACCTTGCCTCTTTTGGAGGGCAGATGGGAGAACCCTACATTGCTTATTATGATCAGATCAACATTGGACTATGGTGGTAATGTCTGCAGACAGACCTCCCTCCCTCACCTACGCCCAATTGCTCTCATTCAAAAAGAAAAGGGTCTGAGAGTATCAAGTGGGGTTTTTAGATCATTACCGAAGGAAAGTCTGGAGGCGGATGTTGGTGCGGTGTCTTTTTCCCTATGGAGAGTACCATCTATGCTTCTTTTATTAAGAGGATGCTACTTCGCCTCGTGAAATAGACATTCGCATGAGTTGGTGTCCATTTTTATCTTCAGATCCCTCTCAACACTGCATTACTATGGAAATTTACGTGCGTTGTCGATATATTATCTCCTCAGAATTAAAAGAGGTGGCTGCCTCTAACCAAGACTGTAGAGTACTCAGCTCTATTGAGAATCTCCTCACACCTTTCCTTCCATTCAGAATCTTCGCCGGTGTATACGAATGGTTCAAGGAGGGAGGAGCTTGATGTGGGTGCATTGACTGTATTTCTGGACTGCACTCTATCCCAGTCTCGCTCCTTGCTTGTCAACGATCATGACCAAATTAATGGTGTTAGTTTTGGTGATAACCATTATTGTAGACCTTGAGAGAATAGCCTTACAATATTTTTTTCTGACTTATAAAGAGCTCTTCTTGCGCATCAGACTGATCAACAAGAAACTCTTTGTTTGTTATTCATAAGTTCCTTTATTGGCTCCAATCTAGAAAAAATTAAACAATTTGCTTTGTTCCATCTCCCTTGCATTGTAAACCCTTCCAGGAATATCATATATATATACCTTGTCTGTTCTTTCTGTATTGCAGCTGAATTTGCTGTATAAAATTATAATTCCTTAAAATTCATTCCTCTGAATAGTATCGCCGTTTTCCCGTCTGCATTGACAGTACCTGTACAAGAATTCAGAAAAAATAAAAAATGTTATCATCAGATTCAAATGCGAAGCCGTGGCTACATGTTGCTTTAAAGTCCTCTGTAACATAGATGGTCCTGTTGTCTCAACACTTCAAAATATATTTTTGCAGAGTCAATAAAAAAAAAAAGAAAGTAATGATTCTTTCATTACTGATAGGTTATTTTAACTAATCAATCGAAATATTTTTAACCTATAAAAACAATAATATTGTGGGAGCTTTTTTGTTCCAATAAATATCCTTTATCTAGATAATGATCATATGAAAATAAACACTAATATTTAGATGTAATAAAGGAAATAATTTATATTTATTTGACCCTTTTTAGGTAAAATTCAGCATAGGATTTTGGAACCGACTGAAAAAGCATTTCTTTGTAACAATTTATAACATGAAATAAAAATTGATTTTTTAAAATAATTTATTTTTGGAAATGTAGAAAATTTTCATCAAATTATATACAAAAAAGTAATGCCCATTTAACTGGCTTAAATGTATTTTTATAAAAAATAAAAATTCACAAACTTACGCTTTTAAATAATCAAAATCTAAAAAATTTAATATATATATATATATATATATATATATATATATATATATATATATATATATATATATATATATATATATATATATATATATATATATATATATATATATATATATATATATATATATATATTATATATTCCTAGGATCAAACCAAAGCCTTCAAATATTTAAGTCAATCACAATTAATAGACTATAGGTTTCCTCTCAGAATTTCGCTGTGTAAGCAAATTTTTACAACGGCATTCATTAATCATAAGTGGCTTCGACTCTCCTACTCCCACCTTTCCTTCTCTCTCAAAACTTTTCTTTTAATACTTAACCCCTTCTAGTACGCACGCACGCACATACACAAACACACTACTCTGTCGATAATTTCCATCTTAACTATTGTAGATCTTTTCTAAACTTAATGACTTTGTTTTCAGAAATATACCTTTGACTGTAAAGTTCTTTAACAAGTACAATACAAGGGCAAACTCTGCTAAGAAATGATACTTTCAAACCAAACCTTAGGTTTGTAAAATTTCTAAACACTTTCCCTTATCTCTTTTTATGTGATAAGTTTGACCTTAGTAAAGAATTCCATAAAATAGTATTCCAATTAACATTAAATGTCATTCCTTCGAAGATTTTACAACCACTTTTCATCTTCCTATAAAAAACATTTCTTAAAAACCTTGTATAACATCTACATTTTCCCGACATCGGTCAAACATAACCACCAAATTGTCAACAAAATGATAAGTAATAAACTTCAAATTAGATCTTCAGCAAAATCTCGTATACAACAAAAAAAATCACTGATATTTGTCGTCAAACATTCCTTTTCTTTCAGTATAAATATCTTGGGGGGGGGGGGGGGGAGGAACGGAACTGCGTACAACAATTTGTTCTTTAACTTAAAAGAGAATTTCCCCGATCTGTCTTTGGCATTTAAATTCACTCCACTGCTCGTGAACTCTTATCAAAAGTTCATATGTTCGTCCTACAAACATAGACACCTTCAAAATATATATATATATATATATATATATATATATATATATATATATATATATATATATATATATATATATATATATATATATATATATATATATATATATATATATATATATATATATATATATATATATATATATATATATATATATATATATATATATAGAGAGAGAGAGAGAGAGAGAGAGAGAGATAGAGAGAGAATTCAGCTGATTACGTCACAAAGGAGGAATCTTTCTGTAAACATTGGAGGAGAAGTTTTACTCAAAATTTTCAAAGGTAATGTCTTCCCCAACGTTACTCGGAGAAGTTTCCATCTCATTTTCCAATAATTCTCTTAAAAACAAAAATAAAATTTAAAATTTCATTAAAATATATCAAGCAAAACACATAATATTTAAAATCAAAAGGAGAATTATACCAACCCTTCAGTAACATTATCAGAAAAAAGCTGATTCGGCAAAGTAAGCGATACCGCTGTTGAAAAATCAGAAAATGGTTGTCGAGCTGCCAACTGTCGTTCGATTTCTTCTCGTGTCATTTGGCCGTCACTGGTTGCTGCTGCTGCCGCTGCTTGTGTCGTCGAGGATAAAGTGGCACCACTGCTCTGTTTAAATGAATTAATTGATAGTATACCCAGCAAAATAATCTAAGAACTTAAAGATGACAAAAAGGAAATGAGAAAGACATGAACAGGGTTTAGAAATAAAGTTTAAAAGCGACAAAATTCCGGGGTTTGTATTTTATATTTAATTAAATTAAAACAAATGACAACACACACACACCATTTACAAAATACTTTACAAAAAGAAAAAAATTCTGAAAAAATGACAGAAATACAACTTTAATTTTTTTTTTTTAATTAAAATAAAACTTTAGTTTTAAAAATTTACTTTTCCTTTTATGCTTAAGAAGGTATTTACTTACCGCCGAAGTCAAGTTTGCGTGAAGACTTAAGGATCTATGTTTATGGTGCGAAGATGTGGAGGGGAATGACGAAGCCCTATTTAACAATTGCTGGGAACCTAAGACGGTACTTGAAATCTATACAAAAAAAAAAAATCGTTACAAAAATAGGGAAAACTTAGAAATGGTCAATAATATTTATTATTTAGGGATTTTATGAACATTCAATCGCTAATAACTATGAAATCCTACCAATCAATGATGATTTTCTTCAATCAATAATAACTATAAAATCCAACCATTCAATGATGATTTTCTTCAATCAATAATAACTATAAAATCCTACCAATCAATAATGATTTTCTTCAATCAATAATAACTATAAAATCCTACCAATCAATGATAATTTTCTTCAATTACTAATAACTATGAAATCCTACCAATCAATGATGATATTCTTCATAAATGAAGTATTAATCAATGATGATTTTATTCAATCAATAATAACTTTGAAATCCTACCAATCAATGATGAATTTGTCATATAATAATTGCATTGCATAATGCAAGATAATTTCCTTAAAATATGTTACTTCATATTCAATTGAAATAAATGTCAATGCATTAAAACTAAAGATGCTGAGGTTAGGAAAGAAAACTGTTATTAAACCTTTAATAACACACAAAATAATAATATTAGAAAGAGAGAAATGTTGATTAATTTAAAAAATAAAATTTTACAATACTGTACAATTAAAATTAATTTATTTTTTTATTTTTTATTAACTAAAAAGGGCTTCTACGGTGGTGACGAGCTCATCCATGCCCAACTTTGTTTAGTTTCATGCATTATCTATTCATATATAAAAATAGGTGTAATATTTTTACCAAAGTATATATATATATATATATATATATATATATATATATATATATATATATATATATATATATATATATATATATATATATATATATATATATATATATATATATATATAATATATAAATAAATTCAGTAATAATAAATATTTATTTGGCAAATTGATGACTAAACATATGAATAATGGTAAGCGCAACATTAAATTGTCAACTCTAAATTAGTATTTATTATGAATATAATAGGGACAGTTAGAAACCAAATGGGAATATCAGGACAGTTCCAGTCAAAAGGGAAATAAGGTTGCCATTTGGCATAATTAATCAGAGGTTGCCATTTGGCATAATTAATCAGACTTCGTATTTACATTTGCAACATGCAAAATCCAAATCACCAATACCCTAAAAGATTGTCCAAAATACCCACCATAAAATACAAAGTATTAAAAATGAACCTGATATTCATCAAATTATTATTTACCCAACACATCTAAACCTGCCCTTTATTATCCATATTTTGTGGCAAATCATTCCAAAAATTGACCACTGCCTTCCTTAAAAAAAAAAAAAGTTATCTCACATCTAAATGGCATTGTGATTTAATAAAATTTTCATCTACATTGTCAAATAATGAAAACAAATAATTTCACAAAAAATGGGAGTTTTTCTTATTTTGGCACTTCTATGTCAGTTTGATTAAAAAAATAGAAGACAAAATAGATATATGGTTTGTTGAAGAAAAAGTGAAAAAGGGCTAGATTTTATTATGACTGAAATTAAAATATAAAAATTATGAAAGGGGCCAATGTACATTAAGGAAATCCTGGATTCCACTTTTTAACTTCTTGACCTTTGCTAAAATGGTTGTTAATTGTTACGATATTCAATGATTATTTTCCAAATTCCTGTCTTACACCTAAAAGAATACAACTAACAGAAAATCTTCCTAAACATTCAACTAACAGAAAATTCACCTAACATTCAACTAAAATAACTAAAAATATGTTGCCAACCTGTTTTCCACCTTGTCTGTGTGAAGAATTTTTTGAGGTAACAATTCCACCACCGAGAACATTTTGCACATTTTTCTTCTTTTTAATATTTGAGTTTTTTATGCCATTTTGAACATTTAAATTGAAGGAACTGTTTTGATCTTGACTAACTTTTTTCCTTTAAGAAAAATAAAACAATGTAAAACAAATAAAAAAACAAAAACAAGCAAAATATTCCTACCTGTTTAGATGCATACTATAACATTTGTGAATCCAGTTTAGTATAAAATCAAATTTACTAAAAAAGGTCAAAAATGGCTAATAGAATGGTGAATTATATAATAATTTATTCTACATTCTTACTACCCCAATGCCCCTTATCTAACTCAGTAATTCACGATGTCCTAGTATCACATACTTTATTTAACCAAAACCATTAATTGTTATTCCTTTAATTTTAAAATTGATCCAGCTTTCTCACTTCATTTCACAACTTGAATTAAATTTATATTCTAGTTGTCTGATTAATTCTAATTTCACATGGAAATCCTTTTTTTTTTTTTTTTTTTTCCTGAACAAATTAACATTTTGTATCATATGAAGAATTTTTTTTTTTAGCAAAAGTTAAAAATCACGATAAATATACATCTTTTCAATCAAACTAACTTCCAAAACTCACTAAAACAATGTTTTGAATTAAAACGTAAGATATACTGACAAAAAAATTTTTTTTTATTTCTCTGTGACTTACACAATTTACATTTACTTTTTTTTATTTCTTCATTCAAGCAAATACTAACAAAGTTTTTGATTATCTCAAACTTTGCTCTTGTTATAAATTTTAAGTCAATGGCAAGCCAAAACTTTCACATATGTATTTAGTTTTGCATTACCCTGAATATTAAAAGGACTTATAATAGAGTTTGAGAATACAGAGTTGAGAGTTTTCTCATAATCTACAAAAACAGAGACTTTTCAAATTCTCTAAAACTTTCTATAACTACTGGACAAATTGGATACGGGTGTGAAACTTGAGCACAGAGAAATATGGAAAGATGTATGCTTGATATAATGTGAAGGGACAAAGCGGAAATCTCTGATAAGATTGAAAACCAAATTAATAGATAAAGATAGTCACATATAATAATAAACAAAACTCATTTCAGTAATCTACAGAGCAACATACAATGCATACTTCTTTCATATCTACTAATTTCATAAATAAACAGTAAATTATATATGTTTAAACAATAATAATAATAATAATAATAATAATAATAATAATAATAATAATAATAATAACCACCTTTTGTTATCCTTATTGTAATTTTCATTATCTGATTCATCTGTCTGTTCAGAATCCGAAGACGATTCAGGTCCTTGTTGATATTGCAAAATCCGATCAAGAAGAAATGTTTTGTCTCTCTGGACTTTAAGGAGAGAGCGCTGAGATTTTTTTAATTCATCTTGAAAACATTCATTCTCCTATACATGAAAACAAAAAAATATTTAGCAAAAATTTATAAAATTTACCTGAAATATGGCAAAATTAAACTGTAGGGAGAGATGAGTGAAGCGAACAATGAATGTTATAGAGAGGTAAGAGTTTTCCAATGAAAGAACAAAAAAGTATTATTAATATTACTTCATACAATTTATGAGTGTAAACTTTCCTATACGCATTGTATTTGCTTCCTAAAATATACTTACATATATCAAAACTTTCAATTTTCTTTTCAAATTCTTATACAAAGCTTTGTAGTCAGCTTCTTGATAAGTTGCCATTTAGATATTCAATGCTTAATTAAAATAGTTAATAATTTATTTTTTTTTAAATTATTTGACTTTCAAATAATCTGCAAAAACAAAATGAAGATAGAGTATATATAAGAATTTTGATATCATATTCAACAAAATATATATTAATATATTGATGGATTTGTCTTTTACGTAAAAATTAATTTCTTCAGCAATTTTTATATACTGTTATCAGCAGTATTAATATATACTACTATATGTAAAATTCATCCTGCAAATGAGTTACAAAATATTTTTATTTTCATTATTAACTTAGAATTATGAATTCAAAACCTTTAGGTTATATGAATAATTATTGCTTAATTCCCTCAATTTTGATAATTATGAAACTTTTACAAATTTTTTTTTTAAAAATTTTAATTTTAAAAGAATCACACCTTACCACAATTGACTGATGATAGTATATTTGATACAATTAACCCCTTACCACAATTGCCTGATGATAGTATATTTGATACAATTAACCCGATCTTTATCATATTTCTTATTAAGGCAGGGATAACAGGTTCCTTTTACAAAGACTCAAAAATTCAAGTTCTCCATCTATGAACTCAACATAAACTTCCGCATAACTACAATATTTATTTTTTAAAAAATATGAATCCAACCTTCATCCCAAGTTTTTTTTACTTGATCTATCTTGGAAGTATTCTATGAGATTAGGTGTTTTAAGGTGTTTTTAGAATTTCATTCATATTTACATGAATAAAGATGTTTTAGATCTAAGTTGATGAGTATTTTGTTTGTTTCAAAAATTGTCTTTTGTTATTTGAAAATAAAATCAATTTTGACAACACCAGATAAGTTAGCTAACAATATTTATCCATTAAATATTAAAATTTTTAATTTTACCAAGTTAGACCTAGTCACTGCCCATTAGCATAGGTTAACACTTCAAGTTTAGGTTAGGTTGTCAAACTAATTTGTTAGATTTAACATTATCTCTAACAAACTAGTTTGACTAAACCTAAATCTGGATTTTGAAGTGTAAAACTACGCTAACAGCCAATGACTAGGCCTAACCTAGCAAATGCTGGCTCTTTCAGTTCCTAAGCATATTACTGTTAATTGTTGCAAAGCAATTTAATTATAGAAAAACAAAATACATTTCCTGATGAAAATTAATTCTGATATCGTAGATATGCTTAAAAAAAAAAAAAAAAAGTTTTAATTTAAACAAAAAAAATATATAGAGTAAAAAGTAGTATTAATATTTTTTTTTTTTTTTTTACCTCTGAAATAACTATAGAACTTCTTGTAATTCATATTGACCATGATATATTATCTAATTAATTTAAAAGAAAAACAATCAAAATCAACATCTTCGAAGTTGAACATTATGTTGTAAGAGCATCATAGTTGTGAGTCTTTTTGTATTAAAATTTTAAAAAGTTTTTAGTGTGTTTAATGTACAATGCAGAATCTGCATTTCACTAGACTCAATATGAGTCTTTGTATACCTAGCAAACTAGTTCACCTAAACCTAATCTGGATTTTGATGGGTAAACCTTCGCTAACAGTCGCTAAGACTTTCAAAATTTTTCCTCTGCACAGAACGAATATGATAGGATACACAAAAAATCATACTAAAAAAAAAATGTGCATTTTCACCAATAGCACAACCTCTGAACATTTCATGTAGATCAGCAAAAAAATAAAGTCATCGTAAATTTTTTTCTGGTTAGTTTTACCCTGTTTTTGAACAATATTAATATTTTCTAAACAGTAACAAAATTTTGCATTATTTCAAATGCGAACACTTATCTTTCATATTCTTCAAAGCCTCTAAGTTCAATAGTTTAAACCCAATATATTTTTTTGTGGGCAGATTTTTGTCAAAAATACTTACCCAAAAAGGAGGAAATTTTTTTGAGTTGTTGTTGTTATCTATTAAACTACTTTTATACAAAACATTGAAATATGAAGACTATTTTACCAAAAAATTCAAAATCAAGAATATAAATAACTTCTTTTGCAAAAAAAAAAAAATTTATTAAAATTTACTTTTGAAGATGGTCAATTTAACCCCATTTTACAGTATATATATATATATATATATATATATATATATATATATATATATATATATATATAATATATATATATATATATATATATATATATATATATATATATATACATATAGTATTTTTATTTTTTTTCACCATACTCCTATTGTCATGGACAAAATCCTTCCACTGTGGTCATTGATAGGAGGTTGGTTAGGGTTCTGGGCAAAACGAGATTCTTGAGCAGGTAGATGAGATGATGGTTTCGGTTTTCAGGCCTGTCACAACCCATTTAAGGCTGTAAGGTTCATTATTATGTATATTGACAATGTGTATATATATACAGAATATTTCTTATTTGTAAAATACAGAATATTTTTTTTAAATTTGAAGAAATTAAAAAAATTGAAAGATATTCAAAACTGTCTATGGGCAAAAAAATATTTGCTGTGTGCAAAATTTTGCCCGTAGGCAGTGGGTTCCCCACCCATGTTATAAACAAAAGGTTTCTTATGGGTTTTTATACTGCTAATCCAGGCAAAAGTATAAGCCAATTTGTTTCCAACACTTAATGGATCTCTTTAGACCTCAAAATTATCTGCCAGATGCAATATCACAGGGGTTATTTTATGAAAATTTGGATTTAAAAACTTTATTTCATAATTGGTAAAGACGTGCTTTTGGTAAGGGACTGCAAATACAATTTTTCCAATAACTTTTAGGCTTTTTTAACCTCAAATCTTGATTTAGTCTTTGATCTTTCATAGTTTATTTTATTTTGCAATATTGGATGGGATCTAAAATTCATAAGCCTTTTATTCTTTTCTCTAATTGCCTATTTACAATCTTCGTTCCACCATTCTTTAAACTTTCCATGCACTACTTTGGATGAACTTAAGGTAATTGTGTCATTCGCAGAAATGGATTTTTTGGTACAAGGTTCTTGCTCTATCAGGTTACTGAACTAACATATCTGTGAGTTCCAACTTCGACTGGAACTACACAAAGGAACATTACAAAGTTGCTATATGAGCACAGGTATAGAAATTGCAAACAAATTTTATAACTATTTCTGAGAGTAAAAATAATATATATATATATATATATATATATATATATATATATATATATATATATATATATATATATATATATATATATATATATATATATATATTTATAGTGAATAATAGTTTTTTTGGAAGGTTAGGCTTATTTATTGACTTTTGGGCATAGTTAACACACAGTAGTTTTTGGTTCGGTTAGGTCTATTTACTGGAAGTTAGGCATAATTTTACCCTTTAAGTGTAGGTTAGGTTAAGTTAAACTAGTTTATTAGATAACAAACTAGTTCAACTTAACCTATCAACCAGAAAAGACCTAACCTACCCAAAAAACACTTTTTACTAAAAACCTAACGGCTAATAAATAAGCTTAATTTACTAAAAAACTAATATTCACTAATATATATATATATATATATATTATATATATATATATATATATATATATATATATATATATATATATATATATATATATATATATTATATATACGAAATGACTGTTCAAAATTTAAAAAATATTTTTGTTACACCAATGATCCAGCAACTTTGTCATACTAGAAACTCATAGGATATGTTGTTAATAAGTTTCAAATCTTTACAAGTAGTTCCAGTTGAAGTCATTACTTGTAGGTATGTAGTTAATTTTTGCAACCTGATAGAGCAAGAACCTCATACGAAAAAATCCACTACTGTCAATTACATAATTACCAAACTTAGTTTGTAAACTGACTATCCTGCTCTCACACAGGCATCATCAAAAGAATAAATATTATTGATATCTTTATATTGATCTACTTTTGATAAAGTATGTTTATTTTCAAATTCCATCCACTTTCAATAATCTATAATTCAATGTGGATGTTTTTTCCTATGTAAATAGTATTTGAAAACATAAGCATTGAAAAATGATCATTATATGACGGGCTCCAAAGTTGTCATACTCCCTGAAACATCTGATACAAAACAAAAGTTCGATCTGCCTCATTTAATAATAATACTTTAATAATAATAATAATAATAATAATAATAACTTCAGAAAGTTGTTAAACTCCGATATATATCGATATTGATATTTTTTTGACGATAGTATCGATGATATTTTTAAAGCCGATATATCGATATTGATAGTTTTTACGATAGTATCGATCGATGATATTTTTAAAGCCGATATATCGATATTTTTTCCTCAGCTAAAGTTTTTTTTTTTTTTTTTTTTTTAAAGATCGCTAAGTCGTTTCTATTCGTCCACAAAATTCCTAAAAATTAAGTGGCTCGCCATTTTCGTAAGTGCTTTTTTAGACCTTTTTTTGTGCATCTTACTAGCACAATAGAACAGTTTTCGAGTCAGATGATTCTAATTCAGATGATTCTGGGCTCTCAAAATATTCAACTGATGCAAGATCATGAATACTCTGTTGTAAGAAAATTATAAGCAGCAAACACAAAATATTAATAAAGCCTATTGTTGATAAATGAATAAGAAATAACGGCCCTGAAAAAAATTTATAATAGGATTAATTATACTGATTGCTTATGTAGTCTACTTGTATTCTCTTTGTTTCGTATAAAACTAAAATTTATAAATAATCTTGAAAATCACAATATATTTTAACACATTCGATCTGCATCATTTAATAATAATACTTTAATAAAAATAATAACTTCAGAAAGTTGTTAAACTCCGATATATATCGATATTGATATTTTTTTACGATAGTATCGATGATATTTTTAAAGCCGATATATCGATATTGATAGTTTTTACGATAGTATCGATGATATTTTTAAAGCCGATATATCGATATTTTTTCCTCAGCTAAAGTTTTTTTTTTTTTTTTTTTTTTTTTAAAGATCGCTAAGTCGTTTTCTATTCGTCCACAAAATTCCTAAAAATTAAGTGGCTCGCCATTTTCGTAAGTGCTTTTTTAGACCTTTTTTTGTGCATCTTACTAGCACAATAGAACAGTTTTCGAGTCAGATGATTCTAATTCAGATGATTCTGGGCTCTCAAAATATTCAACTGATGCAAGATCATGAATACTCTGTTGTAAGAAAATTATAAGCAGCAAACACAAAATATTAATAAAGCCTATTGTTGATAAATGAATAAGAAATAACGGCCCTGAAAAAAATTTATAATAGGATTAATTATACTGATTGCTTATGTAGTCTACTAGTATTCTCTTTGTTTCGTATAAAACTAAAATTTATAAATAATCTTGAAAATCACAATATATTTTAACACATTAAAATAAATTTTAAAATTTGACAGAAAATGACTAAAACATCGAAATACAAATGGCAGTAATGAAAAAGGGTTTGTTTACATCTTTTGTTTTGTTCTTTGAGAGCAGACCTCACCTACGAGGGCATATACCGTCTTTCCAGGCAGACAAAATACTACCCTTCAGGCCATCAAGAGTTCAGAGCATCTACACGCAATGAGAGCTCGTGATGCTCTCCTTTATTTACATTTAAATATTTAGGAGGAATTTAGTCACCTCCAAAAGTATCTTCAGAACATAAGAAATCTACTGTCGTGACGTCATTTTCACGTGGAAATCTGGGAGTTTTCGAGCCAAAAGTGACGAATAGAACGCTGCTTTTCTACCAAATTTTTAGAAAACTTATTATTTAAGTAAAACTTGGAAGAATAGAAAACGGCTTTAGCTTGTGTGCCCGCGGGTTGGCCAGGGCAAACCAATACGTTCTGTTAGAAAACCGAGTAGCATAATTAGGATTGTAAAAAAATTTCCTTTAGCTTTAACTAAAGCAAAATTAATAATTGAGTTCGGATAGCATAAATTTTTCAAAAAATTATGTTATCTGAACTCAATTATTAATTCTGCCTTAGTTAAACAATTATATGAAGAATAACAACAGTTTCAAAATTAAAAATAGGACATGTATTTGTGTGTGTGTGTGATAGGGGGTGGAGGTAAGGGAGGAGTGTAGTCTTGGACGACAAGAAATTGATTGTAGAGCTTCTATAGTCTTCTGATCATTCATTTTTATTTTTTAACACGAAGAAATTTAGGTAGTTCGGATGCAGCCATGAAAGTTAGTGACTTTTTATTTTTTTAGAATTCTTATTATTTTAATAGTTGAATTTTTAATATTTAAACCTTATGAATATAAATAAATATATATATAATATATATATATATATATATATATATATATATATATATATATATATATATATATATATATATATATATATTATATAATTTTTTTACAGTCCTAGAAAATCGTTTGGCCTCTCTCAAATAAGTTTGTTAATATGGCAACAGGACTAAATGGTAGGCACGTTCATCCTTTCCTCAATTAAATTCACCTTTATTCCCATAATATATCGATCATTCAATCAAACTTGTCGTCGTGTGCCTTTTAATTAAGCTGAAGAGACAAAATGTGTATCGGGAATGAAAGATACTCATTTGTTATTACATGTACTTATTTTTCGTACAATTAAGAATGGTTAAAAAAAACATCTGAATAAACATATCTTTTTAATCATTAAAAAGCATTTCTAAAGGTCGATTTATTTTGATCCTGCTTTCATTAGCAATCTCCAAGTTGCTCTTCTAATCCTACTGGTCATTTCTATACCGGGGAAAAGACACTCCACTCATCTACTGGTTTGTTTTTTGCTTCCTCTCGCTGCCTTTGTTTCAACTTTCCGATTGCTAATCTGCAGAGTTTGTACTAGTAAGGTTATTTTAATTACAAAATCTTTCAAAACTCTACTATTATGAATCTATTTCTCACCTTCTTATGTCTTCTGACTATTATAGTCTTATAACACTATCATTAATATAATTCCACTCCATTCTGGAATCCCGTAGCCAACCTCTCATCCAGTAACGGTAGATTTGGTAGACGAAAGACGCTGCACCATACCATTCATTTTGTTTATTTGGAGGCTGCTAATTTCTTTAATTTCTCTAGACTGAAGCATACAAACCCTCTCCTTTATTATCGCTGTGATCGTGCCTCAAACTCACTTTTTTTTATGGCAACTGTGCCCCAGCTTCACCTTTCATATCATTGTGATCTACACCATATGAAGCAGTTTTATTTTATCTTGGTGAATATTATATAATTTTAGCCTAGGTGACAATACTAACCTAGTATCAATCTTATATTTGTGTATCTTATTCTTTAGCAGTGTTACTATTTTCTTTCCCTACTATGCATTTTCTCTTTTAATATGTGTAGGCACTTGCCACTTAGACAAGTTGTCCACCAGCCACAGCCATCTTCCTGATCCTCCAGCTGTTGCAGTCTGCATCTACCTTCACCAGTGGTTCACAGCAAGTTGAATCCACCCACCTGCCTATTCAGCACACATTCTCCAAGTAATAGGTTAGTTCCAGTTTCTCTACCTATATAATATATACTTTCACAAAATTATCCTACATATATTTTATTACATGCGTTAGTTAGATGGAAACTCAAAAAGAATTACTTTTTAATATTTTAACAACAAATTTACTATCCTATAAACATTATGGAACAAAGATATGAATACGTGTTGCATCTTGAGTGCAAACCTGCGGAAGATACAGATGGGGGTGAGAAACTTCACGGAATCTATTCTAACAAGCTTGCAAAGAGCAGACATTCAATTATATAGGAGTAGACTATGTTACTTTAATCTACCTTATTTCTAATTAAATCTATATAAATATAAATAAGTAAACTACACACACATATGCTCGCAGAACTCCTTCATAAAACTCTATTTGTAGGGGTATAATTTTAAATCATTCCTGTAGAATGTGAAACTATTTTGCTAGTTTTTTCATTGAGTGAATAGATTCTGTATCGATGTGTTTGTTTATAAAGTATGTAAAGGGTTTATGGCTAAAATAAACGAGTTATTTCTTTCCATGCGTACGCATGTGGGTTTTTAAATTATCTTTACGTTTGCATTTAAAGCTGCACACCGAACATTTAAATAACTTTATATCTGAATGCTTAAGCATGTGTTTTCTCAAGTCCCTTTTCTCCTTACCTGCATAGGTACACTCACAACATTTAAATAACTTTACATCTGAATGGGTAAGCAAGTGTCTTTTGAAGCACTTTCTGTTATTACTTCCATAGGTACACTCAGAACATTTAAATAACTTTTCATCTGAATGATTAAGCACATGTATTTTAAAGCCCATTTTATAATTACTTTCATAAGTACATTCAGAACATTTAAATAACTTTATATTTGTATGATTAAGAACATGTATTTTTAAGTCTCCTTTATGATTACATTCATAGGAACATTCAGAGCATTTAAATAACTTTGTACTTGCATGATTAAGAGTGTGTCTTCTGAAGATTCCTTTGTCATTGCCTTCATAGGGACACTGAGAGCATTTAAATAACTTTATATTTCCATGCTTCAGCATGTGGGTCACCAACTGTTCTTTCTGATTACATCCATAGGTACACTCGGAACATTTAAATAACTTTATATTTTCATGCTCACGCAAATGAATCTTAAACTCTCCTTTTCTATTGCACACATAGGAACATACAGAACATTTAAATGACTTTTCATTTGCATGCTTAAACATGTGCGCATTAAATCTACCTTTATAATTACATTCATAACTGCACACAGAACATTTAAATAATTTTATATTGCTATGGATAAGAAGGTGAATTTTTAAACTTGATTTGAGTTCAGATTGATAACTACAATGTTCACATTTAAAGGTTCTTTTATGGGAGATCAGATGACTTTTTAACTCAGCATTGCTCTCAAAATTTAAATTACAAAATTTACAAGTAAATGTTTGGCAAATTTTTTGTTTAATAATTTTATGTTTCAATTTTATATTGTTGTGGATAAGCAGATGATTTTCTAAACTTGATTTGAGTTCGGATTCATAACTACAATGTTCACATTTAAACTTTCTTTTATGGGAGATCACATGACTTTTTAACTCATCATTACTTTCAAAATTTAAATGACAAAATTTGCAAGTAAATGTTTGGCAGATTTTTTTTTTAAGACTTTGTGAAAGCCTTGATAACATTTGAAATCTCCTTCTTAATGTTATTTCCACTTTAGAAATGTTTTCTTCTTCGCCACTACCACTCACCATCATCTGGAGAAAATGAAAAAAAAAAAAAAAGTATTTTAATTAGAATGAAGGAAAAAGTTCAAATTATTTTTTGTAGTCTTCAAAAGTAAAATACATTTTTCTAAGTTAAAATATTTTCTTGTCATAATTACTAACGATTCCCCGAATCCAAGTTCAAAAATTATACCAGAAAAAATAAATAAATAAATAAATAAAGTCTATCTCCAAATTCAAACTCAAGTTCTTGCTAATCCCCGTAAGAGTAAAAATAAAATAAATGTAAATAATGACAAATATCTTTTAAATAAAGTATATTTAAGAAATAAATAACACCAACTCCCGGGCAAAGCCCTATTCATGTAGTGAGAATAAAAAATATCCACATAAACTCATACCTAACGAAAATCTCTCGAGTTAAGAACAAAAGCAAGCTTTATGTGAATGAGATTAAAAAATGGTAGGAAAAAGAACCACAACGAATGAGCCTGAAGTTGCTACTGAAGATGGTGCAGTCCATGTGCTGAAAGGTAGGCTTTTAGGTAGCATGTGAATGGTCATCCCACTTGGGCATCTAACATTCTAGTACCTATGAAAAAGAGAAAGAACCAATGTCTAGTTGCAAAGATGGAGAGTCAAGGGAGTTCGTAAGTAAAGAACTGTTTTTTTTAAGTCTTTTAACCTTGTTTTCAACTTTATCCTGACGTCGTAAAGTAGAGGTTCTCCCCTCCCTCAGGACAAGAGAACAGACCTTCAAACAATGGGAAACGAGACTATTATACTAAGAAACTGTGAGGAGGAAGAAAAAAATTTTTTTTAACCAGAACAGATTCGCGAATTTCCTTGATGTCGCTTTAACAATCACTATACTAAAATTAAATGATATAAAAAAAATATTTATTACATTATAAATTTTTAAGACGGACTCCAATTTCAAAAGGCATATTGTCCTTTGACTGCTTTTTCCTTTACATATTTTGATAAAAGTGTTTATATTGTTCACAGGTGAGATAATAGTAAATAGCTAAAAAATATGAAAGTTGGAAGGCGCTTTAAAGTGGGAGATTTATAGAAGTTGAATTTTAATAGTTAAAAATGATGATTTCATTAGGAAACACTGAACAGGACAAATTTGGGAAGCTAAAGTCGAGAGGTAACTCTAGATGCAAAAGAGGTAGAAGACTTGAAATGAGTAACAAAAATGAAATGTAATCATCGGCATTTGATGACGTAGCCTAAGAAGAGTAGTTGAGAAGATCGTTAGTAAAAAGTAGAAAAAGAGTGGTTGATAAAGCAGAATCTTGAACATCACTATTAACAGGGAATGAAAAAAAGGATTTCTAGTGACAAGAGAAGTTTTGGAATGACTTGAAAGAAAGGTAGACAAGAGAAAACTAAAAGAAACAAAGCTTAGAGTACAGAGGACATGGGGAGCGGGTGTGAACTCGCTTGGGTTCCGGCTACAACTCCTAAGTCAACTTATTATAAATTTGTTGCTTCAACTCGGGAATCAATACTTTTGAAGCTAATATTCCTGCTCCTAGCGCTACCGTCACCGTGGAACATCAGCTCGAATGCGGTAAAAGCAAAACTTCTTAGTACAAACTTTATGGTTTACTTTATAAGTTTATACAATACAGTATAATAAAGTCTTTTGTTGGGCACAACTTTGCTGCTGTTATACTAAGTGAGCTGACCTCCATGGTTCTCCTACCGATAAAAATTTCTGGCCTCTTGCCAAAGTTATCTCTAATCACTTCTGTAGATCTGAATTTCCTCCTCTTATTCGCTCTGATGGTTCTGTAGCGAATACTCTCTCTGAAAAGTCTAATCTCTTCGGCCTTCTTTTCTCATCCAATTCCACCGATTGATTCTGGCATCCCTCATCCTACTCCTCCACTCAGGTGTCCCATGTCTCTACCTGTGATTACTAATGATTGGGTACATGTGATTCCGAAATCTATGAATGTCAGGTAGGCCAGTGGCTTGTATGGCGTTCTCCCTCGGGTTCTGAGGGAGTGTGCTTCCAAGTTAGCGCCTGTGCTCGATCAGCTCTATTCTGTATGCCTTAATACTAATACTTTCCCTCAGTGATGAAAGCGCGGATATCTTCAGCCGATTCCGAAAAGAGGTAGCCTCTCTGACCATTTTCTCAAACTTTTTAAAACTATTTAAAAAATTTTTAAAACTCTCCTCAACTCTCATTTCCTGGATCATTTGGGGTCTCACTCTCTTCTCTAAGATCATCAGTATGGCTTTCGACACCTTGAGGTTAACTGGTGACATACTTTCCTATCTTACTGATCTCTGGTCTTCTTCCCTTAGGGACTTCATGGAGTATTATGTGGTGGCGTAAAACATACCCAAGGCTTTTGACCGGGTATGGCATGCGTCGCTGCTCTACAAGCTGCCTTCCTTTGGGTTTCCTCCTTCCCTTTGCTTACTCTTGTCTAGTTTTCTCTATGATCGTTAGATTTCGGCACTTGTAAATGGAGTGACCTCTTCCTCTTTTCCTGTCACCTGTGGTGACTTCATTCTTTCTTTTCATTAACAATCTTCTCAACTGCACTTCTAACTCTGTACACTCTTATGCTGATGACTCAACTCTACATTTTTCTACTCATTTCAAATCTACTCCCTCTTTTGCTTCTAGAGTTAATTCTCGTCTTCAGCTTTCCGATTCTATTCTTGTCGATCTGGATGGGATTTCCAGGTGAGGTCATAGAAACCTTGTGAAATTCAACTCTTTAAAAACTCAGCTTCTTCACATCTCCCTCTCAAAAACACCTCCTAACTTTCCTATCCTCTTCGATGGCTTTCCCGTCTCACCTGTAAATAACAAACAATAAATTGTCCTGGAAACCACATATCACAATGGTTGCTAAAGCAGCCTCTAAGAAGCTGGGAGTACTAATCAGGCTGAAAGAATTTATTTCTTATGAGCAGTTACTCCAATTATATAAGGGTTTTATTCACCTTTGTATGGAGTACTTTTCTCACATATGTTGTGGCTCCACTTCCTACATTCTTCTGGATAGCTGAATCTAAAGCCAAAAGATTAATAAATTGTCCCCTACTTTCAAACTTTCTTGATCCTCTATCTCTGTAATGTGAGGTTTGCGCATTATCTCTATTCTATAGGTTCTCCTGGGAATTGGCCTCTTGCATTCCTCCACCATTGCGTCTCTCTTGCACAAGGCGTGTCCTGCTTTCGCACGAATTTCTTGTGGAAGCTGGAAACCCTTGGCTTGCCCGTTGTGGTGCCTCCTCCTTTCCAGCCACCTCTGCTCTGTGGAACTCTCTACCATCGTCTCTTTTTTCCTCCCATATTTTATTTTCTTCTCTTCAAGGATTCCGTCTGTGCCCACCTGAGGGATGTACGTTAAGTTAGGGTCTGAGTGGGGTTTCTTCCTCTTTTTCTATTTGTATATGCCCCCACCTTTGAAAAGTGCTCTGCCTATGAGTAGTGATGAACTATATATATATATATATATATATATATATATATATATATATATATATATATATATATATATATATATATATATATATATATATATATATATATATATATATATATATATATATATATATATATATATATATATATATATATATATATATATATATCAGGTAAATTATTAGTTATTAAAGTTTTGAACCAACTAACAGAATGGACTTGGACTTAACAGATTTATAGAATGAATTCATCATTAAAACAATATATATAATAAAAAAAAAAAAAAAAAATTTTTTTTTTTTTTACTATTTAATGCTATTTTGAGATTGAAATAAATGGTAAGCTTTGTGCACAACGTTAGGTACCGACTGGGGATGGAATTTTGCCGGGGGCGGGGTTATCTAAAATTTGTAAAGAGATGAAAACCACTGAAATTTTAGGTTAAGAAAATTAGATATAATTTTAATTGAGATTAATTTAATTATAAGGAAGGAGTTGAATAGCCAACATTCACTGAAATTAATGATTGTGTGCATTTAAAAAAATAAAAAAAAAAAAAAAAAATTTCCGAAAATTACATATTTTGTATAATAAAAATTTGAAAAACTATAAAAATTTTGAAAAAACATTTTTGATTCACAATAGTGATTCAACAAGTTTACCTAGATAAAATGAGAAATGAAAACGAAAAATTTTTTCATCAAAGATAACTCTCTTGCCTTATGGAAGGCAAGCAAGAATGATCTTCCCACACTAGCAACACTGGCAACAGTATATTTGTGCTCACCAGCAAGCTCCAGTGCCAGTGAAAGAGAATTCAAAGTAGGGAAATCAATTCAAAAAGATTGAATCAAACTATTGCCAAAAAATGTAGAAATGTTACCGTTTTTAAAATACAATCTTAGAGCAGGAACATATTCAACGTCACTTTCCTCTGTTCCTCAACATTTCACTCCTCCAAATTCTAAAACTTATGATGTAAATGTTCAAGATTTTGATAGTGAATAATGATTTAAGTGAATGAATTGTTTGTTTCCTCTTTTATGTTGCATTCATTTTGCCCCACCCATTATGTAACGAAGGAATAATGGAATCAAAATCTTAATTTCCTTTTATTTTGTTTGATTTAATTCAAAAATAAGTAAAATTTGCAATTAACCTGGGAAGGTAAACCCTGGTTTTCCCTGATTAGATGGGGCAGGAGAAGGGGCAGGGGTAGGGGCAGGAGCTCAGTCGGTCCATACACACAGTATTGTTTACTTTATTATATTTATGATTTTTTTTTTTTTGTTAAATTACAGGTACAGTCGTGAACAGAAGTTCGTTCCTATTAAGCTGGAAATAAATATTTATATAAAATGGAGATCATTTCAGAAAAGCCAGTCATTTTCAATAAAAAGCCCCGCTCAATGCATTTTATTTTCTTTTTATTCAAAATGTGATTGCTGAACCTGACATGATTTCCATTTTATATAAATATTTATTTCCACCCTAATAGGAACGAACTTCTGTTCACGACTGTACATTAATAGCATTATTTATGCTCATGTTTTAAAATATTTTATAGGTTTGACAATGGAAGTTTCAACTTCTCAAAATGTTTGATTTTAAGATTAAACTATTTTCTGAGCTCTGTTACTTTTATTCACTATATATATATATATATATATATATATATATATATATATATATATATATATATATATATATATATATATATATATATATATATATATATATATATATATATATATATATATATATATATATATATATATATATATATATATATATATATATATATATATATATACAAGCTAAAGAATGGCTTTGCCAATATTTATACACAGTACCTTAAAAAACTTCTTAAAAAATAATATGCCAAAAAAAATATTATTATATGCTCCCATTATAGAAGAAGCATTTTGTCCGTACCTGATTTTCATCTACTCCAAGACTTGACTCAAAAAATTTGTCATTCACTGCATCTTCCACACCAATGTCTGAAGACTCTTCTTTTATATAGTCTTCCACACCAATGTCTAAGACTCTTCTTTTATATAGTCTACGAAGATAGTGTCTAATCTTTCTTCTTTTATTTCAAACTCATTTTTGACATCAATGTTTGCAAAATAATTTTTCTCCTGTTCAAAATATTTTCAAAATTGAATATATTCTAATAATAATAATAATAATAATAATAATAATAATAAAAATAATAATAATAATAATAATAATAATAATAATAATAATTTAAAGAATTTAAAGTTGGAAATTGAAAACAAAATTTAGCTAAAAAAAAAAAAAAAAAAAAAAAAAAGAAAAAGAAAAAGAAAAAAAACTCATCTTGTAGACAAGAAAAATACATCATTTGCTGACATAAATGAATAATTTAATAAGTTTTCTTTGATTTTAACTCTGATATCCAAGTTACAGTGAATTAAATACAATCAAATCCAGAATTACATTACAATTATGGATGGGCCAGATATCCGGTAAAACCAGCTGTTTACTAGTATCTTGCTATCCAGCTGGATAATACTGCTATCTAGCCAGATAACAGGTAAAAAAATTCTTAATTATAAGAACAAAAACTGTAAAATAATAAAAATATTGTGTCGTATCTTTTTCTTACTTAATTCTATATAACTACCTTTGGGTATTTATGTTAAATTTTGAAATGTTTTCGGAAATTTATTAACTTACTTCACACAACTACAGACTTGAAATAAAATTAGTAAGTTTTTTGGCAATATATATATATATATATATATATATATATATATATATATATATATATATATATATATATATATATATATATATATATATATATATATATATATATATATATATATACAAAAAAGTAGAAAGAAAGAATGGATAAATATAAAAGACATCAACTTCCCAAAATAGAAGATGCGCCACAGGCACTTGTGTGTAGGAGGTTTTGTCAAATCTTACACAGCCATATCAAGGAATACTGCAGGCCCATTTATCATCATGAGAAATAATGTAACTGCCAGAGATCATGTACGCATTTTGGGTGACCAGGTTCATAATGGAGCAGAGACAGTTTCTTGAAGCTAGTACCATTTATCAAAATAATAAGGCTCCACTCTATCCAGATAATGTTGTCCAGTCCATGGTGTAATAAACATTCATACGAGGTTTCTTGTCTTCCCTTTCCCCAAAATCGCCAAACCTTTATAAAAGAGCCCCTGTGGTCAATATTGGAGAATAGGGCTCGAGATCCACCACCACCACATTCCTACTGGAATTTCATCTACTTTTGCATGAGGAATAGTATAACATTCATTTATGCTCCATCCAGGACTTATTTTTGTCTTTTCTAGAATAATTCAGGAAATTATGAATGTGAAAGATGGTCCTACACCATATTCAGAAATAAATTCATAGACATCATCATAATGAAAGTACACAGAATTTTATTTATATATATATATATATATATATATATATATATATATATATATATATATATATATATATATATATATATATATATATATATATATATATATATATATATATACACCGTACACCATAGTTAAAGACACTGAAGGTTCCATAGGAGGGATGCTATAACTAGTATTACAAAAACGGTACATGATGTTATCTCAGGCACATCTCATATACAAATTTTCAATGGGGGTCATCTAAAGTAGCAGATGTATGGGGAGGAAAATACTAACAGGCAACATTTACTGCAAAGTGTCAAGGAAAGGTGTAACACACATTAGGAACACTATGGACCTCTAACAGTTGCATAGCTACTATGGAAATTATGCATCCAGACAAGGGGCTTACATTTTGAACATCTGTTGTAATGTCATTACCCCTGTTACCTGCTAAATAATAAACTATGGTGATTGTTTTATTCCCAAATTGTCCCCTCAATATCATGTAAATAAGTGGCTTACAGATCTATATATATTTAGTTGAATTTAATTATGATGATGTCCCCTTCCATTTGTCAAAATTTATATATATCTATGTATATATATATATATATATATATATATATATATATATATATATATATATATATATATATATATATATATATATATATATATATATATATATATATATATATATATATATATATATATATACCTATTTAAATTAAGCAATTAATGTGAATTTAAATCAAAATCCACAGTTTTAGCCTGATTGTAAAACTCGAATATCCAGAATTTGGCTTTTGAAAATTACTTCATATCTGGTATCCGGTAAATTTGCTATCCAAGCCCATTCCTCATTAGTATATTAGCTTTATAATTCAATAATAATAATAATAATAATAATAATAATAATAATAATAATAATAATAATTCCATACCTGAATTTCTTCTATTCTTAAAGATGAATTTAAACAATGATCATTTGTTCTATCATTGTTTATATTTTCTAAATATTCATTCTTGATTTCAGTCTCAATTTTTAAATCCATTTTAATACAATTAATATTTATTTCTTAATAAAAATATCAGAGAAACATTTCTTTGATTACGTAAATAATTCAAATTAATCTTTATTTCCTGAAAGAAATTTCTTTTAGGTACCACAAGCATATATTTTTAATTTAGCAGTGGATGAAACTCTATTAAATGTAATTAATAATAATAAAAAAAAAGGTTTTTACATCTCCGAAATTTGTGATGGGCCAATTAATCGTCATTGACAAAATTGCATATTTTTTCTCAATTGTCATTGTCATCATCAATTTTGTCATGATTACTTTACATATATAAATATATCTCTTCTCCATCTTCTTCCATTAAGATGAAAGGCTATTTAGTTGTGGGGGGCAAATATACATTAAAATATGAAATAGATTTACCCAAGAAATTACGTATTTCCACATTTGAATAAAAAGTAAAGAAAAGACAATTTAATTCTTCCTGATTATAAAATTCTTAAAATTAATTAAAATAATGAAAATTTTGATTATATACTTTTTCAATTTCATCATTGTCAAACTTATTATAATTGCCAATATCATTGTCAAAAAATTCTTAATCATCACATCACCATCTGAAATGATGCTACTCTAAATCACAAAGTTCCAAACACATTTATATTTACTTGACTCGCTTTCCTTTATTTTATTTTGATCACTTTTGTTACTTTGTCTGTTTCCTAGAATTTATTAATATGTTTTAAAATCTTGAAACATTTTAATTTACAATAAAAAAATAAAAAATAAAAAATGTTAACAAAGTATAATTAAATAAATTTCAACAATTTAAGTTATTAAAAATTCAAATTTAAATGTGTGTAAAGACGTTTTAGAGTGACCAACTTGAGTAATTCATAGACAAATAAAATTTATTGGAAAGAAAAAGCGTTGGTATCAAAAAAATAAGAATATGCAGATCAAACATTTTTTATTTTAAAATTTATATGATATATGCATGTAAAGTTGTAAAGTAAAAGAATTTTTTTTTAATTACATTTTTTAATATATATACCAAAAAAAGGGGTAAAACTAACCAGTTTTTCAAAATTTCAACTTTTAGAAGGTGTGAAAAATTTGGATTGCATCAAATAGCTGAATTTATTTTTTTATTTTTTATATTTTTTTGAGAAATATGAACCTTTCTGAATATTTTAATATAAAAAGTATACAGAAATATGAAAATTAGTATTTTTTTCTTTTAAATTTTAAATTGCGGGTACCAAAAAAATGAAAAGGGGTAGAGCTAACCACTTGCATGTGGTAAAACTAACCAATACAAATTAAAAATGGCAATTCAATAGTGCTTTTTATTAAATATATATATATATGGTAATACTTTAGTGAAGGGTGCCCAAATTTTTTTCTACTCAGCCTAATTACGAAAACGAAATGATGATATTTATTTGTTTTTTGGTTAATCAACGAGCAACAAATTATTTTGTAAGAAAAAAAAAGAAAAAAAATAATAGGAATAATAAAAAAAAAAGGCCACCTTCACTAAAATTTTACCCAAAGTTGTTTTAAAAGTAGCCAATTCGATTTGAAAATCGGTTTTAAGGTAACTCACAGAAATATTTATTTACTACGGGTAACATGAGTCGCGGAAAATGATTTTGGATACTAACAATAATTAAAACAAAATTAAATATGAGTAATAACCACGATCATGTAACACATCGTACGCCTTCAAAAGTTTCGATATATATATCGATATAAATACTTTTTTACGATAGTATCGAAAAAATATCGATGATATTTTCAAATCCGATATATCGATATATCGATATTTTATCCTCAGTATCGAACCAACGATATTTTTTTTTACTTCTAGAAATTTTAGTAGTTTTCTGCTCCTTTATAAAATAAAATTTAAGCAAAATTTGTGGTATTTTTCATGTGCATATATATATATATATATATATATATATATATATATATATATATATATATATATATATATATATATATATATATATATATATATATATATATATATATATATATATATATATATATATATATATATATATATATATATATATATATATATATATATATATATATATATATATATATATATATATATATATATATATATATATATATATATATATATATATATATATATATATATATATATATATATATATATATATATATATATATATATATATATATATATATATATATATATATATATATATATATATATATATATATATATATATATATATATATATATATATATATATATATATATATATATATATATATATATATATATATATATATATGCACCATATCCCGCATGATGCAGGGTGGTGTCAATTGAAAAAAAGTTTTAATATTTCCTGCAATCATACGTGGGAAGAAAACTTGGTTGAAAAGGATTGCCAGCCTTTTGAACCATACTAAGAACTATTCTTCATTTGACTCGACTGCGACGAAATAATCATACTTTATTGATCAGAAGTTACTTCTATAATAATTCCTTTTTTTTTTCTTTTAAAATATAATTTTTCATTTTACTGCCGAAAGTACGTTGAGTCAAAAGATGTGTTGCTTCACAAAAAATGATTTCATTGAATTCCTGTTAATTTACTTTCAAAAAAAAATACTGAAAATTTATAACGATAAATAATTTTTTTTATTTTACTTTGGTCAATATCATTCTTCTTATCAACAAACTCTGCAACCTCAGGAAGAAGATCTTAAAGCCTCATATCCAACAGTGTACCCTTCTGCTCTCTTCTCTCTCTCTTCTCATCTCATTTCTTCTGTCGACTTCCTTATGATGTTTCTGACTTTCTTCTTCCCATCTTCTTACAACCACATCCACTCTCGACGGCAGTCGAATCATATATACAGTATATATAGGTCAGACCTCGGTTTAAACCAGCAACATATTTAAAAAACTACAAAACGTACATAAAAAAGGATATTTTTGGAATCCTTGTCGAATTTCAGTTAGGAAAAGTGTAAAATATTTGCAAATAAATTTTAAAAAAAAATTGGTTTTGTACGACAACTTGCACACTTTTAAACGTTTGCTTTGGCTTACACACTTTTAAACGCCAGGTATCAGGTCACATCATCCATTAACTATTCTCCTGCTCTGGTGGAGGTTGGTAAGCCCTCGGCCTTTGCTCACCAGAGGAGACAAAAAAAGTAATATATATATATATATATATATATATATATATATATATATATATATATATATATATATATATATATATATATATATATATATATATATATATATATATAATATATTTTGGTAGGCCAATAGCTTTGCTTACCAGAATTTATATATATATATATATATATATATATATATATATATATATATATATATATTATATATATATATATATATATATATATATATATATATATATATATATATATATATATATATATATATATATATATATATATATATATATATATATATATATATATATATATATAATTGAAACGATATTTTCTAAAACCGATATATTGATATTTTTTATCGATAGTATCGAGGGCAATTTGATATTTTAAAAAATTATCGATAATCGATATATCGATATTTTTTTAAATATCAGCATCCCTAAATTAAAGCCGTTTTTCCTTTGGTAACATTTCTTAAGCTCTCCTTACGAAATTTAACACATTTATAGCACCAATTTTGAACAAAATCGAAAACGCTTGCTTAAGTTTTTTTCGTTTGCAGACGACACGATCAGCTGGTACGTACGTTTTTGAATAAACAAAATGATAAGGAAATTTCTAATGAATTTCCTGTTTTGAAAAATAATAATAGAGAATATTTTCATTTCTTTCAACATTTTTCTCAATGAATTGAATAAAATTGGTTGTAAGTTTATATATATATATATATATATATATATATATATATATATATATATATATATATATATATATATATATATATATATATATATATATATATATATATATATATATATATATATATATATATATATATATATATATATATATATATATATATATATATATATATATATATATATATATATATATATATATATATATATATATATATAGGTTAAGTTGTCTGACCTTCGATATATAGAAATATCGATATATCGAAGCATCGATATATCAATGCAAATTTTTGACATTTGTATTATTATTTAGCTTTCATTTCATTTATGCCTATTATTATTATTATTATTATTATTATTATTATTATTATTATTATTATTATTATTATTATTATTATTATTATTATTATTATTACCATTATTGTTATTAATATTATGATTATTGTTATTTTGTTTTTCTAGCATACTTAGTTACTTATCATAACCTGATCGACCACAAGTTGTATGTTGGGACCTTCAAAACTAAAATTTTCATCCTAAAATGCATGAAAAGGGTAAAAAAAGTGCTCGAACCATTTCTTGGAGTGAAAATATTAGTTTCGAAGGTACCAACATACAACTTTGGGAAGACTCATAATTGGGCAACTTACGCATTTTTGCATTCTTGCAAAATTTAAGTAGTATCAATAGTTTCCGAGATCACAGATCTTCCGTTTTTTGTTTTTTTTTTAATAACATTTTTGTAATTTGACCAGTCTTACCCAAATTTATAGAAGTTCCGTTATTTACTTACAAACTCCCTTAACTCCTTTATTTTTTCTACACTCTTTGAAGCACAAGGAGTGAATGTTCTCTCTTAGTTTTTAGTAGCGATTGGCAACTCTTTACTTGTTTGTAGTGGTACTGCCTTCTTTCTGGTTATCTGTGTTCAAAATAATTTTCCTTCCTCTTCTGTTTCTAACATGATTCACTCTAAGAATGCATCTATGTACATCTCAGATATTTACATCAGGAAGAACCTTGTGTGGGTCTTCGTTCTCTATGTGATACCTTTCCATAAATAGGGCATTTATGCCCATCATTGACGTCAAAAAAAATTTAAGAAACTAATTTTACTTCATTTAAAAGAACATAAAATTTATATCATGACTGGATAGTCGGTAACTTTTTTTGCCAGTTATTTTAAAAACATGTCTCCAGTTTTAGCTCTCTTCAATTTTAGAGAAAAACTTGATACAGATAAAACCTCACTAAAAAGTTTCTTTGCTCTAACAAAAACATTATCATTTTGATTTTTATATTTGGTCCAACTTTTTATTATAGTATATTTTTTTCATAGTGAGATAAGCAAGAATTTGGAATTGGGTCTAGATTCTTTAAAGAAGAGTCTAAAGTAACTTTTGGACACCTCAGTTCGTTCCTCCCTCAATATTACAAAGGTACAGTCGTGAACAGAAGTTCGTTCCTATTAAGCTGGAAATAAATATTTATATAAAATGGAGATCATCTCAGATTCAGCCAATCACAGTTCAATTAAGCCCCTCTCAATGTTTTTATTCTCTTTTTATTCAAAATAGCTTTTATGAAATGATCTCCATTTCATCTAAATATTTATTTCCAGCTTAATAGGAACGAACTTCTGTTCACGACTGTACAGTTGTTGATTTCGAATTCAAATCTTAAGTCATATGCAAGTGTTTCACTACCTCAACTGTCTTACAGCTTATTCCATGTTTATTGAGTATAGTTTTACATTGTCCAAACAGAACAGGTGCGATAAATGATTTTGCTTTATTCTTAGTTCTGTAGTAAATATTGTTGCTGAGGTCGCTTTAACAAATTGCTCAGGGAGTTTTTTTTAGTGCCAGTACAAATAACAAGGAAGATAAATAATAACCAAGAATATTTCCTGTTTTATTTTAATATCTTTCAGTGACATTTCTTTTTTTAAGCATCTCTCTTTAAATTATGATCACAATTAGATTTTAAAGTTTCACTCAGAACATTTAAATTATTTTTTTTTTTACGAGTAACCACATATCTTTTTTAAAGTTTTTATCCGATTACATTCCAATTTGCAATCGGGACATTTAAATAATTACCCATGCTCAACCATGTGCGATTTTAAATTTCTCATTTTGATCACACTCGTAGCCACAGACTGAACATTTAATTTTCCATTCCCATGATTTAAAATGTGTATTTTTAAATTACCTTTATAATTAGTTTCAAAATCACAATCAGAACATTTAAATAATTTTTTATTTTGATGTGTGAGCATGTGTGTTTCTAAGCCAAATTTACGATCACATCCATAGCTACAGTAAGAACATTTAAATAACTTTATATCTGAATGTTTAAGCATGTGTCTCTTAAAGTTACTTTTGCAATTACTTCCATAGGCACACTCAGAACATTTGAATAACTTTTCATCTGAATGATTAAGAACATGTATTTTAAAGGTCTTCTTATCATTAGTTCCATATTTGCAGTAAGAACATTTAAATAACTTTATATTTGTATGATTGAGAACATGTATTTTTAAGTCTCTTTTGTTATTGCATTCATAGGAACATTGTGAACATTTAAATAACTTTATACCTGCATGACTAAGCATGTGCATGTTTAAGTGTCCTTTATGATTACATGCATAGGAGCAGTCAGAACATTTAAATAACTTTATATTGCTATGGATACGAAGATGAATTTTTATTCTTGATTTGAATTCAGACTCATAACTACAATGTTCACATTTCAACATTCTTTTATGGGACCTCAAATGACTTTTTAACTCATCATTATTTTCAAAATTTAAATAACAAACTTTGCAACTAAGTGTTTGGAAATGATTTTTGTTAACCCTTCTTTCATGCCTTCCTGATGACGTCTGAGGTCTTCTCGAAGTCCTTTTCACTTCGGAGCAGTTTCCTTCTTCGCCAGTATCACAAATAACTGTCTGTAAAATAAATTAACTTTTTTGAGTTGTCTTTAGATAAAAAAAAAAAAAAAAAAAAAAAATCTTTTAAAATAAATAATTTTTTTTATAATTGTATATTTTGTTAGGTTTGAGGTTTGGGAAGAAGAAGAAGAAGAGGAAGAGAAAGAAAATTGGAGAGAAAGGGTCTGGAAGGAGTTATTAGAAGGAGAGGGAGTTTAGTTACATATGTTATATAATTTATCTTCTGTTTCAGATTGATAGGATAAATATAAAGGTGTTAGTTTAAAATAGGTCATAGTTTTTCTCCTTCTGAGTTTACGTTTAAGTTTAAGGAAAGACAATATATTTTTAATAATAGAATTATAAGTGATAGAGTGTAATACCCTAAAGGAAGAAAGAAGAATATTTCTTTGTTTTTCAAGAGGTCAATTAACAATAGGCATTTGGATAGCAGGGGGAGCTTTTTCTCATTGTGGGTTCTTGGTTGCTGTATTTTGCTGGGCGCTCAGTGTTATAGTTGTCCTGGGGGCTCTGATGGGAATTGGGCTGGTCTTTGTTGTCTGGTGTCTGAATTAAGCTGGAAGCAATAACATCAAGAACAGTGGATAACAGCAATAAGGTAAGGAAAGGAAAACTTTGCATAACGCTAGGCTTTTAATTAATCAATAATATTTTCATTTTCAAATTTAAAATCTATAAAATTTACAAGCTTTATTGGGCCAACGCGAAAAAAAAAAACCTACCCGCGGAAGCGAGTCATTGCGGAATGATCTTCCCTGTTCCGCCTGCCAAATGGCCAACCTCTCTCACACTCTATTCACCAATCCTTACACTAACTTCATTCACAGCAGAGGTAACAATTCGTCAGTTACCTCCCTCCTACTGCAGCAAGCCGGAGACATTCACCCAAACCCTGGTCCAATCAGATCCCTTTGTCCCATATGCAGTAAACAAATTAGAAACAATCAACCTTCTATCAAATGTACAAACTGCAACAAATGGATCCACAAAAACAAATGCTCCCCATTCAAAACACTACCTTGTCAAAACCAAACATGGACTTGCTCAATCTGCAATCCCAACAACGTCAGTCATAACAAATAAACAACCAAAATAAGACATCAAAATTCTACAGACAAATATTAATGGCCTGCACAAAAAACATTCAGAAATACAAACATTCCTTTCCAAACATAATATTGACATAGCTCTGATCCAAGAAGCCCACTCTCCATCTAACACACCCAAAACTCCTTTCTACGGATATGACTCCATATACACCAACAACCAACCAACCAATCACACACTACTAACACTCATAAAAAAACAATATAATATACCACAATACAACTACGGAGATAACAAACCTATTAAACGATCCCATTCTTAACATACAATCTTTCAAAATCTTAGTCAACAACACCACACACACCATAATAAACTTTTACATCCCCCATCCTACTTCAGTATACTGTCCAAACAATTATAAACCAAATCTAGCACCTCTGAACACAATCACCAACCTAATCATAGGAGGCGACTTCAACTCCCACCACACAGCATGGTACCAAGACTACTCAACAGACCACAGAGGAACACACATCCTAGATACATTGGAAACATTAAACATTTTAAACCACAAAAACCTACCTACAGACTACCCCAACAAGCAAATCAATCTCCATCAGCTCCTGACATAACCTTCTCATAACCATTCCTCCATATAAACCTCACATGGAAAACAGAAATAGACCTCACAACCGATCATATCCTAATAATAATCCCATACACAGTCGCTAAACACATATACCCCAAGAAAACAACAACATTCACAAACTACAAAAAAGCAAACTGGACAAACTTCACTCACCACATAGAAACACATTTAACTCAACAAGAAATAACCAACACACATTCTCTACATTCAGCCATCAACTCCTTCACCAAAATTAGGGACCGACCGGGGTTGGAATTTGGCCGGGGCCGGGGCTGGGGTTCTGGCCGGGGTTTCCTAAAATTTGTAAAGAGGTCAAAAGCACAGAAATTTAAGGTTAAGAAAATTAGATATAAGGGTTATTTAATTGTAAGGAAGGAGTAGAATAGCCAACATTCACTTAAATTAATGATTATATGCATTTTCTCCACAAAAAAAATCAAAAAATTACAGTTTTGTATAGTTAAAGTTTAAAAAAAGTACAAAAATTAAAAAAAAAATATTTTAATTCATAATAGTGATTCAACAGGTTTACTTAAGTAAAGTTTGAAAAAATGTAAGATATAAAATTATCAATTTAACCTGTATTTATACATATCATTGTTATTTTATTGCCATGCATCAAACTTGTATCATTTAGCTGCATTATTTAAAAATTATTATTTTGTTTATACTTTCAGTCAATATGGCTAAAAGATCAGCTTCTGCAGTATTTGAATACTTTACAATGTTTCAGGATAGGCTCGAAATAGCTAAATGTTAACATCTGCAGTCAGAAAATTAGAAGAGAATCTCCGGGTGCTACAAGTAAAAAAATTTCAACCAAATCTTTTTGGAGTATCTAAAATCAAAACACAAAGATGAACATTCACTAGCAGAAAAGGAGCGGTCAAAAGAAACAGAAAAGAAAAAAAAATCTTAATTTTCTTATATTTTGTTTGAAATTTTTTTTTTATTATTTGACTGATTGAGCTGAAATTTTCAAAGTATGTGAATTTTTTCACGAAGTTCTGAGTTGATTTCGAGCATTTTTTTGAGTCTATAACGGTTTAAACTTATTTGGACCCAAAGTTGAAAAAAATGAATAACTGGATCAAACCACTGGTCCACATGAGCTGAAAATTTAGCTGAATACCTTTGCCCCAATTTCTTGCATTGGTGGGAATAGTTTTTGATATCACGTCTAGAAAAAAAAAAAAAAAAAAAAAAAAAAAAAAAAAAAAAAAAAAAAAAAAAAAAAAAAAAAAAAAAAAAAAAAAAAAAAAACGCTACCTACTATTTTTTTTTATTTGTGAATATTGTTTAGAAGAGGGCAGGGCAACAATATTTATTTGGTGCATATTTAAATTCCCTTTGTTTGAAGCGAGATATAGCCTCTCCAACTTTGGGAATTTTTGAAATTTGGCCAAAAATGGACCTTTTTGAAGGCTATATCTCAAAACCAACGAATGTCATCGAATAAAGTACATAGAGGAATTTGTAGCCCCACCCCTCCTCTATACACACCAAAAATAAGAAATGTCATAGTTGTATTTTTTTAAAAAAAATTTTGTCTGAAAAGGTGGATTTTTTTAGTTCAAAAAAATTTTTTTTTCTATAGTTGGTCAGTTTTTGGCTTATAACATTGTTCCTATAATCTGGGAACAAAAGTCTATTAGAGACTTTTGTATCCCATTTAATTTTGAATAAATAGTCTAATTTTCAGCTCATTCTAAAAAGTGGTTTGGCACCGCTATTCAATTAAAAAAGGGTTAAAATTTCAACAAAAAAAAAAAAAAAAACTTTTAACCGTAATAGACTCGGAAAAACGCTAGAAATGGACATTTCTTACCGGTAAAAAATCTATATAACTGAAAGTTTCAGCAGAATCGGCTGAAAATTTAAAAAAAAATAAAAAATTTAAGTATAATTTGCCATTTTAACCCCGGCCGGCAACCCCGGCTTTCCCTGATTTTTGGCCGGGGCCCCGGTCGGTTCATAACCAAAATAATACACAAAGCATCCAACTTATACATACCCAAGGGCTACAGGAAACACTACAACGCCTCTCTTACACCAGAAATCTGGAACCTTATAAAGCAAAGAAACCAATTCCGACTACATAGATCACACACAGCAGGCATCACCATACAACTAAACACCCTAAATATACAAATCTCAGCACTAATATCAAATCACAAAACACAAATTCAAATTCAACGATAAAAGAACATGGCAGGTAATCAAACTACAAAACTCCCAAAACTAAACGAAGCCTTAAAAGAAAACAACAACACTCTTCCTTCACCCAAACAACAGTGCAATATCCTCGCTCAGCACTATTCAAACATCTCCTATAAACCCACTCACAAAAACAATAGGAAAATAATCCGAGAGCTCAAACACACACACTTAGAGCACAATCCAAACCCCCCTTCTCTTACCAGGACACTACCCAGGGAATCAAAAAACTCAAAAACTCCCCAGCTACAGGCCCAGATAACATCTCAAATTTACATCTAAAACACCTAGAACCCATAGCTACAACATACCTAACCCAAATATACAACAAATCTTACACATACAACTTCATCCCCGCAATATGGAAGAAGGCAATAATTACCCCCAAACTAAAATCCAGGAAAGACCCAAACCTCCCATCTTCATACCGCCCGATCTCCCTCCTATCCACACTATGCAAACTCTTAGAAAAACTCATTCATTCAAAAATCCAACCACTCATGCAAACCCCACAATTTCAACACGGATTCAGAAATTCCACTCAACCACCATGGCCCTCACCACTCTCTCTCAAAACATAATAAATGGCCTGAACATAGGACCGTACTCATTGCCATTGACATCAACAAAGCATTTGATACAGTCCCTAAACATAACCTCATACAAAAAATCCTACACTCATCTATACCCAACAATTATAAAAAATGGATTTCCAACTTCCTCTCCAATCGTACAGCTCAAGTCTCCAACAAAAACCATCTTTCAAAAGCAGTAAAACTTAGAAATGGTGTCCCATAGGAAGCCATCCTATCCCCTCTATTATTTAACCTGTACACAGCAGACCTACCTACCCCACAAACACCAGATATAAAACTAATAACATATGCCGACGACATATCCATTGCGATACAAAACCCTTCCACACCCACAGCCACCACACTCAATCATAAATCCAACAACTGGAAACATGGCTAAAATCAAACAGAATCACAGCTTCCCCGAAAAATCCTCAATCACTCTTATTACTACCGATAGACACCAATCTTCCCTCCACCCCCACGTAAAACTAAATAATACCCTCATTCCTTTAAAAAAATTTCCAAAGATCCTAGGCCTCACATATGACACACACTTAACCTTCTCAAAGCACATTCAAAACATAACCAACACTACAAACAGGAAATTAAACATTATTCGAGCACTGTCACAAAACAACTTCAGTAACGAACTAACCACCCTCATCATAGCATACAAAAAGTTCATCAGACCAACACTTAATTACGCATCTCCAGCCTGGTACCCTGCCACCTAACCCTCAAACATAGAGAAATTAAAAAAAAAAAAAAAAATACTGCTCTTCGAATCATCACAGGTTGCACTAGAACCACTCCAATTCAACATTTACACGAAGAAACAAAAATACTTCCGATCCGTGTTCACCTAGACATGATAGGAACCCAATTCTACACAAACACCCTAGACATATCACACCCTTGTCACTATACCCTACAAGACCACACAAGACACCGTCTAAAATTACCTCCATCATTCCCCTGCCCAATACTACAGTAACATATTCAGAACCATTCCACCTACTGCAAACAACACACCACTAATCAAACACATACACACCATCATAACACTAAATTATCTCACAACACCCGCCAACCAAATCATCTTCTCAATGAACAACCCCGACATAGCAAATACACAAAACACATTACCACGCAAAACCCAAATTACCCTATCTAGATTAAGGTCAGGCCACCACCCTAACCTATACAAGCATACAAACATAGATTCAATATACAAAACACACTATCCCCAATATGTCAAAGATGTATGCAAGAACCAGACACAACAGAACACCTTCTTCTGAGATGCCCCTCCCTTACACAACACAGAACCCTCCATCACATCTCTCTCTGAGAGACCTTTGGGTACGGCCGGCGGCCGTTGCGGATTTCCTAAAAGCAGTGTGGCCCTTCCAGTGAGGAAGGTCCAAGGGGCAAAAAGGTAAGTAAAGTGTATATATATATATATATATATATATATATATATATATATATATATATATATATATATATATATATATATATATATATATATATATATATATATATATATATATATATATATATATATATATATATACATTGAAATATTTCATGAACTATTACAAGCTAATGAATGATTGCCACTATCAATATACACTCGTTACTTGGAAATCGTGAAAATAAAATGGAAATAAGACAATTCAAATACCCAATCGATAATACTCTTTATTACGTACCTGATTTTCATTTAATTCAGAACTCGACTCAACAAATTCACCATTAATGGAATTTTCTTCCTCAATATTTAAAGGATCATCAATTTCTTTAACGATATCTAAAGGCTTCATTTTTCACTTCGATCTCACTTTTGACATCGATGTAATTTTTCTCCTGTTGATAATATTTAAATTCGGTACTTTTGAAATCCAATAATAAATAAATACATAAACGTTTATTTCAGATTAGATATTAAATTTTATTGGGTAAGAGAAAAGACAGAATTGAACCGAACGGAAACTTACAAACTATATTCAAGATGTAGAAATTATTGGTAGTGAAACTAGGATATTAACGGTTTACAAATACGAATGGAAATAAGTATTCCTAAGGGAATTTTGTGGTAGTTTACTCTATCATACTAGTTATTCAAGTTAATAACTTTATAATTAGGTATTAAGAATTTTTTAAAAAATTAAATAATAAAATTAAAATTAATAAACAAAAACACGAAAAATATTTCAAAATCAAAACTGAACAGTCTTGTTTTGGACACACCTTTTTTTCCTTTGTTATACCAATAAGTTTATATGAATTAAATCACAATAACATTAAAATTGTATTTGTAATTTCTACGATAGGCCAATTGTTTTTAGCACTAATTCAATAGGTTAAATAATAAATAATAATTGTATCATACCTGAAGTTCGTCGTATCCTTAAAACTTGATCTAAGCATTGGGTGTTATTTCCATCATCATCTATATATTCTAAACACTCGTCCTTAATTTCGGCTTTATTAATGAGATCCATCGTAAAATTGGTATTCTTAATAAAAATATTCTAAGAATGGATTTGAAATTCTCTGATTAAATAAATATTTCAAATTAGACCGTATTCCTGGAAAATATTTTAGTTAGATAATAAGAATATATTCTTAATTATATGGTGTTGAAACTCTATATATATAAAATGATAAACTAAAAAATACTGTTGACTTTTTTATACTTATGATATTAATTTACTCTTACCAGGGATGCACACCCACTTCAATTAACTTGATGCCTCATTTTTATTTTTATTTGACTTTAATCACAGTAAATACTTAGTCCATCACCAATCTCTGTATTTTCACTAAATTGAAAATATAAAGACAAAATATGCTGAAATGTATTAAACATACTGTAAAATGGGGAAAAACTAATAATTTTGAACATTTCAACTTTTGGGAGTTGCGAGAACTTGGGATTACATGATATAACTGTATTTATAATTTTTTTGAGAAATATAAACTTTTCTGAAAATTTTTATATAAAAAAGTACATGGAAATATGCAAATTACTATTTTTTAAAAATTGAAGATGACTAAAAAATATAACAGGGTAAAACTAACCACTTGCACAGGGGAAAATATTTAAAAATGACTATTCAATAGTACTTCTTAATATAAATGGATAAGAATAGTATAGATTATCTAGAACATAAGTTGAAGAAAAAACAGGATTTGGATATTCAAAAATCAAAGATATGTATGAGAGCAAAATTTATGCAACTTTTTCAGCAATTCCCTTTGTCAAAATAACTTGATAAATGACCTGCAGATAGTTAAATCATAAATATTCATTTTGTTATGCTTGCACTTTTCATGTTGGCTGCCCTGAAAAAGTCGAATTACCATGTAATACAGGTACCTGTTAATCATGAAACTTTAAATGTTTTTTAGTAAAAATATTATTTTTGGGCATAACTTTTTTTTTCAGCCCATGCAGAAGTTCATGAAATTTTCAGAGGTTGTGAGGTTGGGTGAGATACACATTTTTATTTAAAACAATATGATGTACACAGGAAATTTTTTTTTTAAAAATTCTCATCCATAGCACCAAAATGACAGTATACCAAAAAAATTTCTGAATAAAAAATGTGTAACTTGTCCAACTGTACAATCTTTGAAAAGAAATGTAAATTTTTTTTATATATATATTCAACCATTTTGTTGCTATGCAAATAAAAAATGTCAAATTATTGTTTTTCCTATGCACAGCAGCAAAATGGTTGAGTATACAAAAAATGTTTCTAAATAAAAAATGTGCATCTCACTCAGTTGTATAACTTCTATAAAAAAAAATTTTTATACTCAATCATTTTGGAGCTGTGCATGGGAAAAATTTCAGAAAAATGTTAAAATTTTTCCTGTACACTAACAAAATGGTTGAGTATAAAAAAAAAAAAAAAACCTTGCAGTGGTTGTACAGTTGGGCAAGATATGCATTTTTTATTTAGAATTTTTTTTTGTATATCCAACTATTTTGATGCTGTGCACAGGAAAATTTTAAAAAATTATTCAGTTTTTTTTTTATGCTTAGTTTTACCAATGCCCTAGTCTTAAGGAATGACTTACATATTTTATTAATCTTGTCTACAAGTGACTGAACATCTGTGCTAGACATCTTGATTAGAACTATTGCCCAATGACCAAAAATAAAAACTTTGAGTATGTAATGATATTTAGCCTATATGGCCAAATTTTATCAAAATTTTTAGAAATTTATGTTGACTTTATTGGTCATAATTGAAAATTTTAAAACTGCCTAAATGGCTAAAAGTAAAAATTTTGAAATTTAAAGTTGGTGTATTCATCCAAGAAAATCAAATCTTTGAAAATTTGAAACTAACCTATATAGACTAAAATAAAACTATAAAAATTTTTGAGTTTTGGCTTATTCGGCCAAAGCATAAAAGAAAGTAGAATGTTTTTTAAATTTTGAAGTGAAACTAAACAGTCTAAAAATTTGACAATGGTCTGTTTAGCACCCCCCCCCCCCCAAAAAAAAAAAAAAAAAAAAAAAAAAAAAAAAAAAAAAAAAAGGAAAAATTTTTTTTTGGGTAATTGTTCAACAGAAGGGCCTTAACCGAATTTTATTATTTTTCCAGAAAACACTGCAAATTCATTAAAACGAAGAATAAATGTACAAAAATTTATTGGTGAGGCCAATAACATTAATTATTTGCATAACAAATATCTGTACTATACACAAATGGTATCATTTAACACAAACAACACTCCTTTACCCACTTTCATATGCATGGTTGCCAAAATCTGTGAACCATAGCTACCCTAATATATTAAACATGATAGCCAGATCTTAAATATATATTTTTCATGGACTGTAAATAATAATAAAAATAATATTATTTTTTATTATTATTTAAAATTCTTATACACAGTAAATTATAACTGTAGAAATATTCGCTTGTGAACAATATTTATCCATTACATATTCTTGTTCCCCTGTTCACAAGGTTAGGTCTGTTCGCTGGCTGTAGGCATAGTATTACCCTCTAAATCAAGGTTAGATTAAATCAAACTAGTATGTTATCTAACCAGAGTTCACCAGGATAGGTCTATTTATTGGCTAATAGGAATATATTTACTCTAAGTGAAGGTTAGGTTAAGGTTGAACTAGTTTGTTAGATACAGGTTAAGTTAAACTAGTTTATTAGATACAACAAAATAGTTTGACTTAACCTAACCTGGACTTGTAGGGTAAAACTACCTATGCCTCATGACCAGTAAATAGGCCTAGCCTTGCGAATGATATATATTTCAGTATTTATATAACAAATTAGTTCAACTTAACCTAACCTTGACTTAAAGGGTAAAGCTATGTCTATAGCCAGAGAATAGGCCTAACCTTGCGGAAAAAAATTATAATAATAAAAGCTTGGACAATAAAAAAAAAAAAAAAAAAAAAAAATATATATATATATATATATATATATATATATATATATATATATATATATATATATATATATATATATATATATATATATATATATATATATATATATATCGCAGAGAGAGAATTAGTTTTTCTATATTTCGTTTTTATGAATATGAAATAAAATCTAGCAACTTTCCAGAGGCATGTGTTTTTGCCTAACAAATTTTGAAGCACCAACTAACCTAGTTTTAAATAAAAATAAGTGGCAAAGTCTACAAGCAAAAACATATTTGTATATGTGATATATAGTGGTTGTTCTTCAATAAATAATATTACAAGTAATTATTATAGTATAGGGATTAAAAAATAGAAACTTCTATAAATTGCAAAAAATTTTAATATTTGTATTATTATTATTATTATTATTAGGTTTTATTCAAGATCAGTATCCTCAAATGTCGATATTTGATTTGATATATCGGGATCGCCCCTATCTCTTCGATCTGCCTACCTGTCAATAATATATGTGTTATATGGCTGTAGGCATGATCTTACGGCAACGGTTCAGCAAAAGGTTAGGCCTGTATACCACGGCAAAGCCGGTCGTCAGGTTAAATAGGTTGAAATGGGTTCATTAGAAAACTAAAAAATAATAATATACAATAAAAATAATCGATACTTCATAAAAAAAATCGTTTGAACATGAGGATACTGATCTTGAATAATACCTTATTATTATTATTATTATTTAGCTTTCATTTCATTTGTGCTTAATATAAATTATTATTATTATTTTTTTGTTTTCTGGTATTTTTTGACTTATCATAACCTGAACAACTGAAGTTTACCATGCGATACAGGCATAATTGATTGATGGAATGTTGCCATGAAATATATTCCTAATACTATATATATATATATATATATATATATATATATATATATATATATATATATATATATATATATATATATATATATATATATATATATATATATATATATATGGTTTAATACATCAGTAGGTCTGTATCCTATAGCAATGTTCTATCAATCGGTTTGGCCTATTTCAAACTAACTTTTTATTATTCAGGTTATGATGTCAAAGTATCATAAAAACTAAATAATAATAATAGAATAATAACAATAGTAATAATATTAATAGGTATAAATGAAATGAAAGCTAAATAATAATAATTCAAATATCAAAAAATTTGTATTGATATATTGATATTTCTATATAAAGAAGGTTGTATTACAGTATATTACAGAAAAATAATAGAAGTCAAAAAACAAATATTGCAACCTGGTATTCAATTGGTTTTACTATTTTTGTACAAACGAAGGCCAGTTGAAGAACAGTTGTTTCACCAATTCGGAGTAAAAATATCAAGTTTTTTCTTTTTTTTAAGTTTCGTTTATCAGCTTTGCAACCATGGTTTTGCTTTATATTTAATATTAATTACAAATATAGACAAATGAAAACTGTTTAGTATAACTTCTTCGTTTTAAACAATGATATTGTAAATATAAAATTCAGATATTTGCTACATAACAATTGTTGTACGTCTCACCAACACTTTTTACTCCTCATTTTAATGCATTTGTAGCGTTTTATAGAAAAATAATGAAAACTGGTTGTGAGGCCATTCCTGTTAGTGAAACATTTACCAAAATTTGAATTACTGTGAATTATGAAATATGGCATAAAAGAGCTTGAAAATTTAAAGTTTTGCCATAGACTTATTAGGCAAAAATATTAAATGATTTGCAAATTTAAAAAATTACTTGAAAATAAAAAATTTATAACTTTAAATTGGTTTTTACTGAATTTCTGGCACGAACCATTCATAGCAAATGTTTCTATTTGCTTCTTTTGTCTGAGTTTAATCGATGATATATATCCGTCTTGATTTTCTAATACCCTTAATGGTTATTTGAGTTTACACTCTGTTGGCTAGAATAACCTTAGCTAATTACTGTTACACCACAGAAAACAATTCGGCCTGTAGCCTAAAGATAACAAAACACTTATGCTGTAGGCTCAGACCTAAAAATACAAATATTATATTAATCATATAGCTTACTTAGGCCTACTGAATCTATTAAATACCAAAAACCATTGTCTAGATTGTCTGTGCTGAGTGTGCTGTGCAAAAACTGAATTCACAAACAAATTGGCTTAGGGTACGGTAGGGTTTGTTCGATGAAATCAAGCGTTACGTCACGCTTAAGCCAGCTGCAGCGAGCAAAATTAGCAGAATCTTTTTGGAGTGTGTTCCATGATTTCGTGCGTGACGTCACGCTTAAGCTAGCTACAGCGAAAATTTCTTGAAGAATCTTGATAAGTGGGACAATTTGCTTTAACAATTATCAGCTGATGTATATAAACAAACGTAAATATATATTAAAATCTAATTTAATCATCCATTTAATTAACTTAAATAATCACTTAATTTAATTAATATCATTAAGGCTATATGTAATTATATAAGATAACATACGAGTCAAACGAAGATTTTAAAAAGACTTTGGCGGCAATCATGATCCAAAACGTTGGAACCAGAAAAATTTGAATTGCAAATAATTAATTTGCTTCATTTAAAATAAATTTATGATACGAAAAGGCTAAAATAATTTGCAAACAAATCTATCTGTGTAATAATATTTACAAAACGTTTTTATTCTTTAAAAAAATGCCTTGGTCTAACTCCTCCATGTTTCTTCACATCAAGTGACCATTCAAGATTGCGGCAGCGAAAATTGAAGAAAATAAATTTTGACCATGGAATACACCACTGAATTTTTGTGTGACACTTCGCTGTAGTAATTAACAGCTGACCATAACAACATCCTTACGTAAGTAATTCAAACCACGTTCAAACCTGCACAAAAAATCGCAGACCATGCTCAGAATTACTTTTTAGAATTTTTTTAATTATTCACATCTCATTTTGGTAATTCTTCACAGAAGCGGCCCCGAATTTTTTTCCCTACTCAGACTAGCTACGAAAACGAAATGATTCCTGATATATATATATATATATATATATATATATATATATATATATATATATATATATATATATATATATATATATATATATATATATATATATATATATATATATATATATATATATATATATATATATATATAATATATATATGTTAATTTTTTAGAAATAAAAGCTTTTGGGGCTCTTTCAGGTGAAAGTTTGGTTCGCTTTCCCTGCTCCACTGGTTTGGTTTCCTTTCCCTGCTCCACTGAAAAGCCACTCACTAGCAACACTAGTTGAAGGACATGCTAAATAAGTCCTTGCCAGCTCAGCAAGAAAATTGGAAACTTTTGCAATTATCTCTCTACCAAACCAGTTGGTCTTTATCTGCCTCCAAACGTGGGAGTTTCAGATAATTTTCAATAATCGATATTGTATCCTTTGACACTTCTGACTGTGATTCTTCATCGCTGCTGGAAGCTAGAAGATCTTTCATTGATTTAGCAATGCTTAAGCTAAAAGATTTTGTTTCTTTTGTATCTGAGAGCTTTTGCTTTTTCTTGAAAGGCGTTATTTTAGCTGTTTCTATCATCTCATCGCATAAGCATTCCTAATTTGATTTTAACATTCTGAGAAACAAGTGGCTTGAAAAACTTTGTTTTGTACCTAGGATCTAACAAGGTTGCAATTGTATAAGCATCATCATTTTCCAGGTTTTCAAATCAGTCGTTCATCTCCTTCATTAATGTTTCAGTCATCCTTGAAACTCCCTTAGACTTAATAACATTTGTTACACAGCTTTCAATGTTGAAACAAGTGGTATCACATCTGACAAACATGATTCAGCTGAACTTATAGTCTTTATTAATTCTTCAAAAGGCTTAAGGATATTAATACAATTATTTAAAATGTCATTTTCGTCAGATGTTAGAGGCTTTATTTTTGTGCTTCTTTAAGCATAAAGGCAATGGCCTCATTAGTTTCACTCATCCTCTCAAGCATATGCAAACTACTATTCCAGCGTGTTTGAATATCTTGCATGACAGAAAGTGGACGAACATTTAATAATCTTGTTTGTATTTTCTTCAGCTCATTTTGGGCTACAACGGAGTGATTGAAATGCGTAGCAATTAACCTACATTTGGTTATTAAATCGGATACACATTTTAATGGAATTTTAACTACTATCTGAGTTTGGTGTGCAAAGCAATCTACATTTTTCACTCTTGCCAGAGAAAGTGCTTTTTTTATATTTGTGCCCGAATCCCTGACTACGCAGTGTACTTCATTTAATGAAATCTTCCATTTTGTCAGCATCTTTTCAAATACAGTTTCAAGATAGTCGCCTGTATGGCGCTCAGAAAGAGGTTCTGCATTCAATTCAAAGTTTTGCCTTTGAAAGTTTTTATCGATTGCGTGATACGTGAGGGATAAAAGAGAAACTCCAGATGTTATGTCAGATCATTAATCAATTGTAAATGATCCATTGCATGTCTTAATTAGGGATGATACAGTTGATTCTATTTTACTTGCTACCGACGAATACATTTCCTCACATATCAAGTCTCTGTAAAACTTTCTTTGCTTTAGCACATACTGTGGTGAAGCTTCTTCCATCAATCTTTGAAAGCCTAAATCTTCTACATGAGTGAATGGCAAATCATCTAAAACTATCATTTCAGCAATTTTATTATCCATTGATTTTGATTTGCTATCATTTTTATCCCATTTTTTCATATTTCCTAAACTTTTAATAATTGTTTGTTGCTTAGTTTTTTCTTCAAAACCCAATGAGGTTGAAGCTACCTCTTCCTGCTGTTGAATTTGCCAACTTTTTTCCTTTTCTTTAAGCTCTTTGTATTTTACTTGGTGCTTGTACTGCAAATGTGTTCGCAAACTGCTTGTGCCACGGCCTCTCCGAGAAAAATTTCCTTGACAAACTTTACAAAGGGCAAGATCTTTAGATTTATTTTCAAAGTATTTTCACACTTCCCTTTGTTTTGGAGCCCTAATTCAAAAGTTAATCAAATTTTGTATTTCTATTGAAATTTATCTTATTAAATTTAGAACTACAAGTATTAACAGATTTGCAATTTCTCAATTATTTATAAACTTTAAAAGAAAAAGTCTCTATTACACGTCACCGTTTAATGATTACTGAAATCACTTCAAATCTGTTACAAGAAAGATCGGAAGGAGAAAAGAAATTGGGGAGGGTAAACACTATGGAAATTGATAATCTTTTAAAAATTAGTAGCTTAGTTCTGATTATTAATGTTAAAAATATAAATATTAAAATTTTTGATATTTTATTGCAAATAAAATGATCCTGAATTTTTTTTCCAGCATTTAATTATTCATAACCCTTGTGCTACCAAATTACGAAAAATATTTCAAAAAGTTGCCGAAAAAAGGATGCACTGGTTCATAACTTCCCTTAAATTATTTCCCCTTCCCTACGTCATCCCCGAATGATAGTTTCCAAGTACTTCTTTTAACTTAAACAATTTTCTTTGATTACAATTTAAATTACCAAGGAAACTGATGTATATTGGGAGAAAACTGCAATATATATATATATATATATATATATATATATATATATATATATATATATATATATATATATATATATATATATATATATATATATATATATATATATATATATATATATATATATATATATATATATATATATATATATATATATATATATATATATATATATATATATATATATATATATATATATATATATATATATATATATATATATATATATATACCGGACAGATGCTGATGCGGTTGCGGATATTGGAAAAATGATGCGGATATCCGGTCCACCTCTAATATATATATATCGGATAATCTTCGAACGACAAATGATATTGTAAGAAAAAAACATTTTTAAAACTAATAAAAAATAATTATCTTTTTAATATGACGTTAGAAGATCGACTGCCGAAAGTATACACCATACTATTACAAGAGAAACTGTCCTTTCAAGTACCATAAATGCTTTTGCTTTATTCTCATTTCTGTAATAAATATTATCATTGTAGAGTTTGTTTAACAAGCTCCTCAGGAGTGTTTTTTTTTTTTTAGTGCCAGTACAAAATAACAAGGAAGAAAAACAATAACCAAGAATATTTCCCGTTTTATTTTAATATCTTTCAGTAACATCACTTAATTAAAATAGTTTGTGAAATATTAAAATTAAATAATTATTAATATTAAAATAGGAAGCTAAAACATTTGTAAAATATTTTAAAATATTAAACAGTAAAAAATTCGATAAAATATTCTGACTTTAAACTCTATTCTTTTGTTTAGAGGCATTTATATCAAGGCGTGAGCGCCCATCCGTAGTAGATACCTTATCAGTAATGTATTTTAAATTTAGTATTATACTCGACTCTGTACAGAAAACATCCATGGTACAATACTGTGATAAAAGTTTGACTTTTGAAACGTGTTAACTAATTGTGTCTAGTTTATTTAATATTGTTTATTATTGGTCCTCAATAATAATATATCAAGATTCATTTCTTAATAAAACTATAAAATTTAATTAATTAAAGTTATTAGTAGGCCTTATTAGCCTATCCTGGGGTTTGATATCTGGCGCCGGAGAATTGAACTTGGGGTGGATTAAGTAGGGTCTTAAACTTAAGCATTTAAATAATAAAAGAATTTCAACTACAGGTTAAGAAATTTAATTATATTTAAAATTAACAATATAAAATTCTTACACACTTCTTTTTTTAAATTATGATTATAATTATATTTAAAGTTTCACTTAGAAGAACAATAACATTTTTTTTTTTTTTTTTAAGAAAGCACACATGCCTTTTAAAGTCTTTATCCGATTCCATTCAAAACTGCAATCAGGACACACAAATAATTACCCATGCTCAACCATGTGTGATTTTAAATTCCTCTTTTGATCACACTCGTAGCCACAGACTGAACACTTAAATTATTTTCCATTCCCATGTTTCAAAATGTGTATTTTTAAACTTCTTTTATAATTAGTTTCATAACTACAATCAGAACATTTAAATAATTTCTCATTTCCATGGTTTAAAATGTGTATTTTTAAATTACCTTTATTATTACATTCATAAGTACAATCAGAACATTTATATAATTTCTCATTTCCATGTTTTAAAATGTGCATTTTTAAATTTCTTTTTTTATTAGTTTCATAACTACAATCAGAACATTTAAATAATTTCTCATTTCCATGGTTTAAAATGTGTATTTTCAAATTACCTTTATAATTACTTTCAAAATCACATTCAGAACATTTATATAATTTTTCATTCCCATGTTTTAAAATGTGTAATTGTAAATTATTCTTATTATTACATTCATAAGCACAATGAGAACATTTAAATAATTTCTTATTTTGATGTGTAAGCATGTGGGTTTTTAAGACAAATTTACTATTGCATTCATAGCTACAGTCAGAACATTTGAATAACTTTCTATCTGAATGTTTAAGCATGTGTCTTCTTAAGACGAATTTAATATTACATTCAAAGTCACAATCAGAACACTTAAATAACTTTACACTCGCATGCTTAAGCATGTGTCTTTTGAAGTATTTTTTGTCATTACTTCCATAGGAACATTCAGAACATTTAAATAACTTCACATCTGAATGGTTATTAAGTATATGTGTTTTTAAGCATTTTTTTTCATTGCTTTCGTAGGAGCAGTAAGAACATTTAAATAACTTTATATTTAAATGATTAAGAATATGTATTTTTAAGACGCTTTTGTTATTACATTCATAGGAACATTCAGAACATTTAAATAACTTTACATTGGAATGATTCAACAAATGTATTTTTAACTTACTTTTGTCATTACTTTCATAGGAACATTCAGAACATTTAAATAACTTTACACCTGAATGATTAAGAAGGTGTATTTTTAAGTCCTTTTTTTTATTACATCCATAGCTGCAGTCAGAACATTTAAATAACTTTATATCTGAATGTTTAAGCATGTGTCTCTTAAAGTTACCTTTGTCATTACTCTCATAGGTACACTCAGAACATTTAAATAACTTAACATTTTCGTGTACAAGCATGTGTCTTTTTAAAACTCCTTTCTGATTACATTCATAGGAGCAGTCAGAACATTTAAATAATTTTACCTTTAAATGTATGAGCATGTGTTGTTTCAAGTTGCGTTTGCTGTTACTTCCAAAGCTACAGTCAGAACATTTAAATAATTTCACATTTGTGTGATTAAGCATGTGTATTTTTAAGCTTTCTCTGTTTTTACATTCATATCTACATTCGGAACATTTAAATAATTTTATATTGCTATGGGTAAGAAGATGAGCTTTTTAAATTTGATTTGCAATTAGACTCATAACTACAATGTTCACATTTCAACATTCTTTTATGGGAGTTCAAATGACTTTTCAACTCATCATTACTTTCAAAACTTAAATTACAAACTTTGCAACTAAGAGCTTTGGCAATGATTTTTGTTAACCCTTCTTTCATGCCTTCCTGACGTCTGAGGTCTTCTCGAAGTCCTTTTCACTTCGGAGCAGTTTCCTTCTTCGCCAGTATCACAAATAACTGTCTGTAAAATGAATTAACGGACATTAGGTAGGATCTTCCTCCAGAAAAATAGAAGTCGGAAAAGGGTAAAAAAAAAAAAAAAAAAAAAAAAAAAAAAAAAAAAAAAAAAAAAAAAAAAATTTCGGGGAAAACCATAATATTTCCCTTTACTCGCAAAAAAGGTGCAGGACAAAATATATAAAGTTTTTATTTTTATTTTTTCGACAGGTGCAATAACGTCACTAATATATATATATATATATATATATATATATATATATATATATATATATATATATATATATATATATATATATATATATATATATATATATATATATATATATATATATATATATATATATATATATATATATATATATATTATCATATGGCAAACTTTGGTCGTTCAGGTTATAAGTCGAACTAAGCTCGTTAGAAAACTAATTAATAATAATAATAGTAATAATTTCGTTTAATTCGTCTAATTAAATTATCATCAAAGTTTATACTATGTTATAACTAGCCACACTTAAGAACCTTCCAGAATCTCAGTTACTCATTGTGTAAAATATTCTTTCGTATGTGACTTATATAATATTAATGTAGAAAGGGAAAAATCCCCATCTATGAAAAAATTACCTGATCAATTTAGTGTTGGAAGAAGATCCTACCTAATAAACGAATTAAAAACATGCATACACACACACACACACACACACACACCTTGACTTCTTTGAGTTGTCTTTAGATAAAAAAAATAAATAAAAAATACCTCTCTTAAATTTTTTTTAAAAAAATCCATAAAATTTACAAGCTTAATTGGGCCAACCTACTAACAGATTTTTTAAAGAAACACAAGGCAACTACCTCAATTATATATATATATATATATATATATATATATATATATATATATATATATATATATATATATATATATATATATATATATATATATATATATATATATATATATATATATATATATATATATGATGGGAAAAGACCAGAGGCCTACTAATTTCCACTAGAGTTGGGGAAATATTATCGTTTCAAGGTATGTAAATGAAAAGAAGTTGGAAAAATGAGAGTGTATTCCATTCTTTACCTCCAGAGTACATGAAAGATTGAGCAGAACGGTTATGTCTAGGGTCGGAGAGTTGGATAGAAAAAGGATGAGACTATAAAAAGGCATGTCGCACGACCCTTTCTCAATGAAGGATGTAAGCGACTAGAGAGTTCTGAAGAGCAGTGTCTGTTGTAATAGTGATAGTATGGGGAGAGTGACGCAACATTTTTAAGGGTAGAATGAGATTGTGGAGCTAATGTTGAAAAGCCCTAGATGTGAAGTATACTCCATACAGGGGTGAACAACACCCCTATAAAGAGCAACTAGGGTTGTGTAAAGAAATTCTGAAGAACATCCAACATCTGAGAAGCTTGTTTGTAAGTAGAAATATGATCTTTCCAAGAAAGATCACAAGAAAAAGATACACCAAGAATATTAAGGACAAACGAAGGTTTGAGTTGTGTGCTTTATATATTAATAGTTGTGTGGAAGGATGTGTCGAATAGAGAGATGGAGGAAGTGAGTTTTATGAGGAATTGAAAATGACCATGTTTTCTCTGCCACAATTTGAAATACGAGAAAAATCTGAGGTTTGTTGCTCAAAAACCACCCTCTTTGCATCAATAACTGCTGTTGGAAGAAGTATTTTTCAGATACTTAAACAGGAACCAAAAAGTATTTTCACAGATTTCTAAACTTTATTAATTCATATAAATAATTACTTAACTATATTAACCAGTGATATCAATTTATTTATTGTATTTAAATTTTTCATTGGTGTTACTGGAGAATGTGTCATACTTTTTGAATGTGATTTTGATATGTAAATGCATCATTCTTATCATAAATTTATCAAATTTAGTTTGGGTTTCTTGAATTCAACATGCTGCTGGAAGGTACTTTCAAAGCCTTTGCAAAAGGTGTTCAAGGAAATTGAAGCAGGTAAAATTTTAAATGAAAATCTTTCTCCTTCGAAGGTAAGAATATTTAAATATGGTATTTATTATTTATTCTTTAAGTCAAATTCTACAAATTCATTGATGCTTGATTACTACTAATCCAAGCTTAATAACTCTGTATTGTGTTGGGATTCTTTAGCAAAAAATCAAAGACTTAACAGGAATTTTATCTCTAAACCTTGTATCTTTTCTATCAAGACCTCTTTTTACTCCTTGTATTCTACAACAACTCCTTACAGAAGGCGAGTGACATTCCAGCAGAAGATTTGAAAAGACAAAAGATACAAAGATAAGGTGATCAAATGAACCCAGAGGAGGAAAAGTTAAAACATTGTAAGGAGAAAGTTCAGAGGTAAACACAAGGTCAAGTACACTAGAAATATTCGCCAAGATATGAGTAGGGAGTTCACCAACTGCTGAAAGGTTATGAAACAAAAATGGTAGAAGAGCTCACCGGCTTTATCATTAGAACAAGAGGAAAGCCACTGGTGTTAATGAACACTGAAAAGAGAAGAGAAGAAAGATATGCTTTATATTGAAGTTTAGATAGTCAAAGCGTTTGGGTAATCAGTAGAATTAGGTGATGAATTAGTTGTAGATTAGCAAGAGAGCCTACGCTATTAAAAAAGAAAACTCACATACATCCAAATTAGAAACAGTAGGGTGACAATAAACTGGGATTAATATAGAAACTTTTAAATACTCCAATCAATGATAAACTCCTTATAGATACCTGATTTTCATCTACCGCAGAATTCGACTCAACAAGTTCATCAATCATAGAATCTTCTTCTTCAATACCTAAAGATTCATCTTTCGCTTCAACAATATCAAAAGGCTCATCTTTCACTTCGATCTCTCTTTTGATATTGATGTTTGCAAGGTAATTTCTCTCCTGATCAAAATATTTTACAATTCAATACTTTTCAAAACCAATAATAATAATAATAACAATGATAATAATAATGATAATAATAATAATAATAATAATAATTAATAAATAAATAAAATAAATTATTTCATTTTCAGATTAGGTATTAAATTTTATTGGGTAAGAGAAAAGATGGAAGAAAACCAAAGGTGAATTTACTGATCCAAGTTTAAGATGTGGAAATTATTAATACTGAAGCAAGGATATTAATACCTTACAAATAAGTATGGAGGTAATATCCCTAAGGGATTTTTGTTGTAGTTTACTCCAATATATGAATTATTCAAGTTAATGAGTTTAAAGTTAGATTTTAAGAAATAAAAAAAAAAAATTTAATTTAAAAAAGTAAAAAAGAATATTTGAAAAAAAGTAAAACAAAACAAATTTGTTTTTGACAAACCTTTTTTACCTTTGTCATACCAATAATAATTTTTATCAATCAAATCACAATAACATTAAGAAATAAAAAGTATTTATAATTTCAATAATACGTCAATTATCTTTAGCATTATAATTCAATAATAATAATAATTATTCATACCTGAAGTTCGTCATTTCTTAAAACTTGATCTAAGCAATGGGTGATCTTTCCATCATCTTCAGTAAATTCTAAAATCTCATCCTTAATTTCAGTTTTGTACTTGAAATCCATAATGGAATCAGTATTTATTTTTTAATAAATATATTGTAATAAACTATTTTAAATTCTCTGATTAAATAAATAATTCCAAATTAGTCTCTATTCCTGAAATTTTTTATTAGAGAACATAATATATTCTTTATTACACAGTGTATGAAATTAAATATACTGAATTTTAAAAATAAAATTTCTAAAAACAATTAATAGAAGTGAAAAACTTTCAAGACTTTTTATACTTCTGAAAAGAATTTCCACTTACTTGGGTTCCACACCCATTTCAATACACCTTTTTTTTTTTATTATTTTACTTTGATCTATTTTGCTTGAAACACGTTTTATCTGTACCAACATAATAATTAAATTCTACTTGCTCTCAAAATCAATGACCAATAATGCGTGTATAAAATAAAACTGTTAAAAAACCTTGGCTCAGGTTATGAAAATAATGATTTTTTTTTTGTTTATCCTCTAGAAAATTAAATAATTAAATATGAAATAAATATTTTTTTATTTCATATAAATCTGAAAGTACTGTAATGCTGAGTATTTACAGACTGAAATGGAAAATGTGGACAGTGGCCAAAAGTTGGCCTTATAATATAAAATATATATTTCAATCTAAATCAAAAATGGAGAATTGGATTCAGAATCTGGAGTGAATTGTTTATATCAACTCCAGACTTTTTATTTTTTTATTTTTACAATTGTTATATGAAAATTGCAAAAAAATTATATATATATATATATATATATATATATATATATATATATATATATATATATATATATATATATATATATATATATATATATATATATATATATATATATATATAGCAAATTTTTCAAAGTGTTAATAGGGGTGCTAAATATCATGTCAAATGGCAATAATTAATATGCTTGTTCTGTACTAAAGCTTGTACAGATCTTTTTATCCATGTTTTAATATAACAAAAGTAAAAACCTTTAACTTTCACTATATGTTGGCAAAATATAAATATATAAAGCAATAAAGTCGAAGATCAGATTATAATGTAAAATTGTTACTCTCCGAATTCAAATAAACTTGGATACATTTTTTTGTGGAGGGTGAATTGAGTTGTCTCACCTCATATTAAATAAACTGACATATACTGATAGTTGTTTGAAATCAAAGGTAATTGTAGCGTTCATGGTAGTGGATTTTTTCGTACGAGACAAGGTTGCTAATATACCTACGCATTGGGAGTTTGACTAGAACTACGCGTAGGGAATTTGAAACTAACAACATAGCCTAAGAATTTGTGATACGACAAGGTTGCTAGATCATTGGCGTTACAAAAAAAAAAAAATTTATATATATATATATATATATATATATATATATATATATATATATATATATATATATATATATATATATATATATATATATATATATATATAAATAAATAATAATAAAATAAATATTAATCATAATAAAAATAATAATAACAAATAATAATAAAAATAATAATAATAATAATAATAATAGTAATAATGGTGTATATAATAATAATAATAATAATATGTAGAGAGAGAAATATAAGTGAAAATTTTATCACCACCACTCACTGGTCGGGGGGTACGGGGGGCAGAGCCCCCGTAGACAAACGCTCGTGTGCCATGCATTTGCAACTTGTATTATAAAAATATGCATTATTGCAGTACAGCAATGAAATCATAAATGCATGGCACACGATCATTTGTCTACGGGGGGCTCTGCCCCCCGTACCCCCTGACCCGTGAGTGGTGGTGATAAAATTTTTACTTACATTCCTCTCTCTCTCTCTCTCTCTCTATATATATATATATATATATATATATATATATATATATATATATATATATATATATATATATATATATATATATATATATATATATATATATATATATATATATATATATATATATATATATATATATATATATATATATATATATATAATTATTATGATTATTATTATTATTATTACACATTACCCCATATATCCCGCATCATGCAAAATTCTTGTAAATTTTAACTATTATTTCCATTTTTAACTTCAACATATTTTAAAAATATAGCAAACTCGTCAAAACCGGGATTTAAATCCGAAAAGAAATTAAAAGGTTAAGAGCCCCATAGACAAATGTTCATGTGCCATGCATCTACTAAAATAATGTATTAAAAATAAAAAAAATCTATTCATATTATAATAATAAAATTTAAAAATAGGCTTACATATCGATTGCATCGAAATAAAAAAAAATACGATGTTGGTCAAACAGCCGACATTTTTTTTTTCACAACGTCGACACGTTGAAATTGAAAAGAAAAGTGATTGACACATTTTTTTCAAAAGTGTCGGCCCTTTGACCTGTCGACTACTTTTCCTGTCGACGATTTGGGTATAGCGCAGTCAAAACATTGAATTTTTTTTTATTTTATTTTTTTTCTGAGCGGACCTCACCAACGAGGGCATGTGAGAGAGTTTTATAATGGCGGCAAATGATATTATGACGTCATAATTATTCCTTTTATTTTAAACTTTTTTTTTTTTATTTTTTTTTCTTACAAAATAATTTGGCGTTCGTCGATTAACCAAAAAAATTAGCAAACATATCATTTCCTTTTTGTAGTTACGCTGAGAAAAAAACAAAAAAAAAACGGCACATTGTATCAGTTTCAGTTGAACTCCCAACGTGTGAATACGTAGTTTCAATCGAACTAGCAACCGTAGGTATGTAGGTATTTTCAGCAACCTTGTCTCGTACGAAAAAATCCACTACCATGAACGCTACAATTACCAAATCAAATATCAGAAACATCAGAGAGAAACATCAAACACCAGAGACATCACAAATTACCACTAGGCACAATTTTATAACATAAGATCACAGAACTTAATATATTTTTATTTTCATGCTGACTTATTAAGCATTAGAAATACTTGTCTGTTGTTGTCAGTCTCTAACTGTGGTGCCATTTGTCTTGTTGCTGCTGCTTGTTGTAGCTTGCATAGAGGCCCTAGAGTCTGTGCTCTCTCTGTATTATATATATATATATATATATATATATATATATATATATATATATATATATATATATATATATATATATATATATATATATATATATATATATATATATATATATATGGAAGTTGTAATGTTGGGTTTGTACTTTACACTATATTTAGGTGACCTAGGTCAAGATTCATCTTCCACAATGATTGTCTTATACATAAGCATTACAAAGCAATCAAACGCACTGCAACAATTAACAATTTATTGTAATATATCAGAAAAATATGTAAGATATATTGTTTATTAAAGCACTCACATAATAAAACACAAACAAAACCAGTACCACTACCACGCTTCAATGTATTCTTTATTTATATTCAATGTCGGAAACTTCACCTCCAAAAAATACACCAGACCATAGTTGCCAATTAAAAACGGTTCCAAAATAATATTTAAATTTTATAAAAATCCAATTCACTGTATTTAAATTTTAAATAAAGCAAGTAAACTATATTATATTATTTTAAAAAATATTTTATGGTTCTGTGCTGATATTTAATTTTAATTATTACTATATTATTATTAAGATAAATTAATAAAATAAAAAATATTTATTTTTGGCGTTGGAATTCACAGCACTTAAATTTTGAAGAAAAAAAAATATTAATTTCTATAATTAGAAAATAAGTAAATAGTGACAGTTAGAGCTTTGAATAGAATATTAAATGTATTTATGTGAATTGGTCCGATTAAATCAATTATTTAAAAAAAAAATCATTTTGAGGAAAAAAAAAAAAAAAAACTTTGTGATAGATTGATGAATGCTGACCCATTTCAATCCTAAAGCTTTTTATTTTCTTTGGTTCCCTATTTTTTTATTCTCCTCTGCAGTTCTACATAATTCTACCTAAAGCCAGAATTTAAAAGCAAAGTGTTGCAGGTTTCAATAATTTGGCAAAAAATATCATTGGTCGTTGATTTTCCCCCAGCTGAATAAAATGCTTAAATTAATATTAATTAATTTTGATTTATTTTATATTCTTAATCGCTCTTATGATATTTTAAAATTAAAAATAGGAAGTCAGTGACGTTATTTTAAAAAAATTTAAAAATCTCGCAAAAAATCAACTGAATTATATAATTTTATTTTTATTATGCCAACTTTGATTGCATACACATGATTATATTGGCGAGAAAAATTCACTGGACCTAGGTTTCAATGTAGATATATCGTACATTTTAAATAGGGCTCAGACGTTTGTCATTAGGTTTCTCAGTAAGGGTCATAAGGTTTGGGGAAGGTAAACCTATGGTAAATTCCTTAATGGACCTTAAGAAAATTGCCTCAAGCCTAGTAGGTAACAAAAATACCAGAGTCACCTTTGGATTTATCATATTAAGCTATTGGGGTATGATTGCGTGGAGTCCTATGATATCCTATTGGTTTTATCATAAGATGTAGCAAAAAAAAAAAAATAAATAAATAATAATGGATATAAATGTTTTGTAAGCATCAGTATCACCTAGAAGTTAAAAACGACTGACACTAAAATCTAGCACGAAAGAAAACTGATTACTTCTGTAAAAAGATAGCTGCTCCTTGACTGGCTTCATGGTCACATTGTAAAATTAATATTATAAGATAACTTGGAAAAAAATAATAAATTTAAGCATTCAATACTGATATTCTGTAATACGTACACTTTCTGCTCGCATGTTTCATTACTGTTGGGAAAGATACTTCGGTATCTGCCATTACCAATCGTTCTACAGTTCTACCAAACGAATCGTAATTTTACAGCTGTTATTAAGTGGTCATAGGGGCTACACCTACTAGCTTACCGTATGTTCAACCCATCCACCAGTTGCCATATATTACTTATACCTGTGTTTATCTCCTTAACCGTACATTTCTTGGCCTAGGGTTCATTAAAGACTTTGTGATAGATTGCTGAATACTGGCCCCTTTCAATCCTAAAGCTTTTTATTCTCTTTTGTTCCCTATTTTTTTATTCTCCTCTACAGTACTACATAATTCTATGGAACAACTTAGCTACAAAAAACTTTTTTAATAAGTCTATATTTATAGATACTAGACAGATTTATTTATTTATTTTTAATTAAATGAAATTTGTGATTAATAAAGGTTGTTCCATCATGGTCATACTCGTACAGCTTGCAAAAAGAAAATAAATAAATAAATTAAACCAATAAATAAAAATAATAATTAAATTAAAAAAAAACTTTAAATTTTAAAATTAATAAATTTTATATAACTTACCCTCCTTTTACAGTAAATACCCAAAGCCAGAATTTAAGAGTAAAACAGTGTTACAGGTTTCAATAATGTGGCAAAAAAATATAATTGGACGTTGATTTCCTCCACAACTGAATAAAATGCTTAAATTTATATTAATTTATTTTATTTTCTTAATCGCTTGATACTACTGAAATTTTACAAGAATGCAAAAATGCGTAAGTCGTCCAATTATGGGCCTTCCCAAAGTTGTACGTTGGTACCTTCGAAACTAATATTTTCATTCCAAGAAATGGTTCGAGCCTCTTTTATACAACTTTTCATACATTTTGGGATGAAAATTTTAGTTTTGAAGGTACCAAAATATAACTTTGGTACTATTCATAATTGGGCAACTTACGAATTTTTGCATTCTTGTAAAATTTCAGTTGTATCAATAGTTTCCGAGAACTCAGGCCTTTGATTTTCTTTTTAAATAAAGTTTTGTCGTTTGACCAATCTAGTCCAAATTAATAAAAGTTCCGTTATTTACTTACAAATTCCTTTATTTTTTGTCCACTCCTTGAAGCACAAGAAGTGAATTTTTTCACTCTAGTTTTAAGTAGCGATTAGCAATTTTTTACTTGTTTGAAGTGGTACAACCTCCTTTCTGGTCACCTCTGTTTAGAATAATTTTCCTTCAATTTCTTCACTCTAGGAACGCATCTATGTTCATCTCAGATATTTACATCAGGAAGGACCTTGTGCGGGTCTTCTTTCTCTATGTGATACCTTTCCATAAATAGGACATTTATGCCCATCATTGACGTCTCAAAAAAAAAAAAAAATTAATTTAACTTCATTTAAAGAACATAAAATTTCTATCACAGCTGGATAGTCTGTAACTCTTTTGCCAGTTATTTTAAAATTATGTGGCTCCAGTTTCAGCTCTTAACCCTTCTATTTTAGAGGAAAACTTATGATACTGATAAAAACCTCACTAGAAAGTTTCTTTGCTCCAACAAAAATATTATTATTTTGACTTTTATATTTGGTACAACTTTTTATTATAGTATATTTTTTTCATAAGCAAGAATTTGGAATTGAGTCTTGAAATCTTGAAATAAGATTCTAAAGTACCTATTGGACACCAGTTCGTTCCTCCCTCAATAGTACAAAGGTACACTTGTTGATTTAGAATACAAATCTTAAGTCATATGCAAGTGTTTCACTACCTTAACTGTCATTACAGCTTATTCCATGTTTAGTGAGTACAGTTTTACATTGTCCAAAGAAGAAGAATAGGTGTGATAAATGTTTTTGCTTTATCATTTTTGTAGTCATTGTTTAACAAATTGCTCGGGAATATTTTTTAGTGTCAGTACAAATAAGAAGGAAGATAAATAATAAGCAAGAATATTTCCTGTTTTATTTTAATATCTTTCAGTGACGCCATTTCTTTTTCAAGCATCTCTCTTTAAATTATGCTGACAATTAGATTTAAGATTGCCCTCAGAACATTTAAATTATTTTTTGTTTTTATGAGTAAGCAAATGCCTTTTTAAAGAATGTATCCGATTACATTCAAATGTGCAATCAGGACATTTAAATAATTCAAAGCCATGCTCATCAACCATATGTAATTTTAAATTCCTCTTTTCATCACACTCGTAACTACAGACTGAACATTTAAATAATTTTCCATTCTCATGATTCAAAATGTGTATTTTTAAATTATTCTTATCATTACATTCATAAGTACAATGAGAACATTTATATAATTTTTCATTCCCATGATTTAAAATGTGAATATTTAAACTTCTTTTAATATTAGTTTCATAAGTACAATGAGAACATTTGAATAATTTTTTATTTAGATGTGTAGACATGTGACTTTTTAAGGCATATTTACGATTGCATTCAAAGTTGCATTCAGAACACTTAAATACCTTTGTATCTGAATGCTTAAGCTTGTGTCTCTTAAAGTTACTTTTGTCATTACTTCCATAGGTACACGTCAGAACATTTGAATAACTTTTCATCTGAATGGTTATTAAGTATATGTGTTTTTAAGTATTTTTTATCATTTGTTCCATAGGTGCAGTAAGAACATTTAAATAACTTTATATTTGAATGATTAAGAATATGTATTTTTAAGACGCTTTTGTTATTACATTCATAGGAACATTCAGAACATTTAAATAACTTTACATTTATCGTGTACAAGCATGTGTCTTTTTAAATCTCCTTTGTAATTACATTCATAGGAGCAGTGAGAACATTTAAATAACTTTACATCTGCATGACTAAGCATGTGAATGTTTAAGTGTCCTTTATGATTACTTTCATAGCTACACTTAGAACATTTAAATAACTTCACATTTGCGTGATTCAGCATGTGTATTTTTAAGCTTCCTCTGTCATTACATTCATAGGAACACTCAGAACATTTAAATAACGTAACATTTTCGTGTACAAGCATGTGTCTTTTTAAATCTCCTTTCCGATTACATTCATAGGAGCAGTCAGAACATTTAAATAACTTTCCATCTACGTGATGATTAAGCATGTGCATTTTTAAGTTTCTTCTCAGATTACATTCGTAGGAGCAATCAGAACATTTAAATAATTTTACATTTAAATGTATGAGCATGTGTTGTTTTAAGATGCTTTTTTTGTTACTTCCAAAGCTACAGTCAGAACATTTAAATAACTTTATATTTGTATGATTAAGAACATGTATTTTTAAGTCTCTTTTGTTATTACTTTCATAGGAACAGTCAGAACATTTAAATAATTTTATATTGCTATGAAGAAAGAAGATGACTTTTTAAATTTGATTTGTGATTAGACTCATAACTACAATGTTCACATTTCAACATTCTTTTATGGGAGCTCAAATGACTTTTTAACTCATCATTACTTTCAAAATTTAAATTACAAACTTTGCAACTAAAAATTTGGCAATGATTTTTGTTAACCCTTCGTTCATGCCTTCCTGACGTCTGAGGTCTTCTCCTCCAAGTTCTTTTCACTTCGGAGCAGTTTCCTTCTTCGCCAGTATCACAAATAACTGTCTGTAAAATCAATTAACTTCTTTGAGTTGTCTTTAGATAAAAAAAAAATTAAAAATCTCTTTAAAAAAAATACTTTTTTGTCATAATATTTTCATTTTCAAATTTAAAAAATCCATAAAATTTACAAGCAAAATTGAGTAAACCTAATAACAGATTTTTTGTTGAATATTTTAAAGAAACACAAAGCAACTGCCTTAATTTCATATATATATATATTAAACTTCTTGAAAAACTAATCCTAAATTCTATCCTCCAATTCATCCCACAACAAAACTTCCAACACGGGTTCAAACCCAACCATTCCACCACCACTGCACTTACCAACATCATCCAACCTATAATAAACGGACTAAACCATAAGCCACATCACAAAACTATATTAATAGCAATTGACATAAACAAAGCCTTCGATACTGTCCCGAGACATAATCTTATCCATAAAATCCTCCAATCCAACATCACAACAAATACTAAGAAATGGCTATCCAACTTCCTATCAGGAGAACCGCCCAAATACAACAAAACGGCCATAAATCACGTACCATAAACATAAAGAACGGAGTTCCCCAAGGAGCCATACTCTCCCCCATCTATTCAACCTATACACAGCAGACCTCCCACAACCCCAAACAGCTTCCACCCGCATCACTTCATACGCCGACGACATAACTATTGCCACCACTCACAAAGACCTCACCACCGCAACAACACTCACACAAGACTACCTAACACAACTCCAAACTTGGCTAGTAGAAAACAGGATGACGGCATCACCAAACAAATCCTCCATAACCCTCATAACAACAGACAAACACTTATCCAACACCTACCCACAAGTCCTACTAAACAACACCCCCATACCCTTCAACAAATCCCCAAAGATTCTCGGCCTAACATTTGACACTCACCTCACTTTCTCCAAACACATTCAAAATACCACCATAGCCGCAACCAGAAAACTCAACATCCTCAAAACAGTGGCCAACACTGACATACACAACAACATACAAACCTCAATTGCAATCTACAAACAATTTATACGCCCCACCATCAACTATGCCTCCCCCATCTGGCACCCTCTGCTCTCCGACCAAAACTTAACGACACTCCAAATAACACAAAATAAAGCCTTTCGCACCATTACCGGCTGCCCACTCACAACCCCTAACAACACCTTCATAACGAAACCAAGATACTACCTATAAGGAACCACCTCGAAATGATAGGCACCCAATTCTATGCAAAAACCCGTCTACCCACACACCCATGTCACAAAACTCTCCTCCAACCTACCAATCAAAGACTAAAACAACCTCCATCGTCCACCGGAGCCTTTTACAAACGGATCCTAAATCACATTCCCCCTCCTCCCCACAATACCACAACAACCAAACATATACACACTCAACTAACACATTCATATATGATCAACAGACCTCCAAACAGCATCCTTAACGAACCCCCTCCCGAAATAAACACCGACTCCAACAACCTCCCAAGACACTTACAAATCTCACTAGCAAGATTGAGATGCTGGCACCACCCAAACTTACAACATTACAAACACAAATTCAATTTAAACCAAGCAACATCTTCCACTTGTACCAGATGCAAAAGGGCCCCGGAGACCGTAAATCACTTTCTTTTACACTGTCCCTCCAACTGTCGCCCCAAAATCTTCTGGGGCATCACTTCTTTGAAAGATCTCTGGACGAGACCGACTGCGGCGGGAGGCTTCATTAGCGAAGTGTGGCCGCCTCAACAGGGGGTGAGAAGGTTAAAAAAAAAATATATATATATATATATATATATATATATATATATATATATATATATATATATATATATATATATATATATATATATATATATATATATATATATATATATATATATATATATATATATATATATGATGGGAAAAGACCAGAGGCCTACTAATTTTCACTAGAGTTGGGGAAATATCAATTTATCAATTAAAGGCCGACGTGTCCCGATACAGCGTTTCAAGTATGTAAATCAAAAGAAGTTGGAAAAATAGATAAAGGGAGTGTGTTCCATTCTTTTCCTATAGAGTACATGAAAGATTGAGCAGAACGGTTATGTCTAGGGTCGGAGAGTTGGATAGAAAAAGGATGAGACTGTAAAAAGGCATGTTGCAAAACCCTTTCTTAATGAAGGATGTAAGCAACTGGAGAGTTCTGAAGAGCAGTGTCTGTTGTAATAGTGATAGTATGGGGAGAGTGACGCAACATTTTTAAGGGTAGAATGAGATTGTGGAGCTAATGTTGAAAAGCCCTAGATGTGAAGTATACTCCATACAGGGGTGAACAACATCCCTATAAAGAGCAAGCAACTAGGGTTGTGTAAGAAATTCTGAAGATGCCTCAGAACACCCAACATCTGAGAAGCTTGTTTGTAAAGTAGAAATGTGATCTTTCCAAGAAAGATCACGAAAAAAAAGGATACACCAAAAATTTTAAGGACAGAACCAAGGTTTGAGTTGTGTGGAAGGATGTGTCAAATAGAGAGATGGAGGAAGTGTTTTATGAGGAATTGAAAATGACCATGTTTTCTCTGCCCAATTTGAAATACGAGAAAAATCTGAGGTTTGTTGCTCAAAGGCCACACTCTTTGACTTTGCATCAATAACCGCTGTTGGAAGGAGTATTTTTCACATACTTAAACAGGAACCAATAAGTATTTTCACTGATTTCTAAACTTTATTAATTCATATAAATTATTACTTAACTTATATTAACTAGTGATATCAATTTATTTATTGTATTTAAATTTTTCATTGGTGTTACTGGAGAATATGTCAATCTTTTTTTAATGTGATTTTGATATTTAAATGCATCATTCTTATCATAAATTTATCAAATATAGTTTGTGTTTCTTGAATTCAACATGCTGCTGGAAGGTACTTTCAAAGCCTTTGCAAAAGGTGTTCAAGGAAATTCAAGAAGGTAAAATTTTAAATGAAAATCTTTCTCCTTCGAAGGTAAGAATATTTAAATATTGTATTTATTATTTATTCTTTAAGTCAAATTAACAGTACATGAATGATAAATTCATTGATGCTTCATTACTACTAGTGCAAGCTTAATAACTCTGAATTGTGTTGGGATTCTTCAGCAAAAAATTCAAAGACTTTATAGGAATTTTATCTCTAAACCTTCTATTTTTTTTCTATCAGGAGCTCTTCCTTTACTCCTCGTATTCTCTTTCCCTTACAACAACTCCTTACAGAAGGCGAGTGCCATTTCCAGCAGAAGACTTGAAAAGACAAAACAAGATACAAGAGATAAGGTGATCAAATGAACCCAGAGGAGGAAAAGTTTAAACATTGTAAGGAGAAAGATCGGAGGTAAACACAAGGTCAAGTATGTTGTAATCTTCTCCAAGAAATGAGTAGGAAGTTTACCAACTGCTGAAAGGTTGTTATGAAACAAAAATGGTAGGAGAGCTCACCAGCTTTATCATGAGAACAAGAGGAAAGCCACTGGTGTTAATGAACACTGAAATAATCCAAAATAATGACTTCTGAGAAAAGAGAAGAAAAATATGCTTTATTTTGAAGTTTAGATAGTCAAAGCGTTTGGGTAATCAGTAGAATTAGGTGATGAATTAGTTGTAGATTGGCAAGAGAGCCTAAGCTATTAAAAAGAAAACTCAGACACATCCAAATTAGAAACAAAAGAACAGATAACATCATGGATATATATGGGAAATATCCAACTTTGGTTAAAAATTGAGTGTAGCGACAGGAGAAGAAACCAGTAGGGTGAAAATAAACTGGGATTAATATGGAAACTTTTAAATACTCCAATCAATGATAAACTCCTTATACATACCTGATTTTCATCTACTGCAGAACTTGGCTCAAGAAGTTCTTCAATCATGGAATCTTCTTCTTCAATACCTAAAGATTCATCTTTCGCTTCAACAATATCAAAAGGCTCATCTTTCACTTCGATCTCTCCTTTGATATTGATGTTTGCAAGGTAATTTCTCTCCTGTTCAAAATATTTTATAAACTCAATACTTTTCAAAACCAATAATAATAATAATAATAATAATAATAATAATAATAATAATAATAAAATAAATAATAATAAATAATAATAAATAAATTAATTTATTTCAGATTAGGTATAAAATTTTATTGGGTAAGAGAAAAGACGGAAGAAAACCAAAGGTGAATTTACTGATCCAAGTTTAAGATGTGGAAATTATTAATACTGAAGCAAGGATATTAATACCTTACAAATAAATATGGAAGTAATATCCCTAAGAGATTTTTGTTGTAGTTTACTCCAATATGTGAGTTATTCAAGTTAATGACTTTAAAGTTAGATAAAAAAAAAAAAAAAAAAAAAAAAAAAGTTGAAAAAAAGTACATATAATTAAACATATTTGTTTTTGACAAACCTTTTTAACCTTTGTCATACCAATAATAATTTTTATCAATCAAATCACAATAAATTAAGAGATAAATAAATGTATTTATAATTTCTATAATACAACAATTATCTTTAGCACTATAATTCAATAATAATAATAATAATTTTCATACCTGAAGTTCGTCATTTCTTAAAACTTGATCTAAGCAATGGGTGATCTTTCCATCATCTTCAGTAAATTCTAAAGTCTCGTCCTTAATTTCAGTTTCGTGCTTGAAATCCATTATAGAATCAGTATTTATTTTTTAATAAAAATATTGTAATGAACTATTTTAAATTCTCTGATTAAATAAATAATTCAAATTAGCCTCTATTCCTGAAATTTTTTATTAGAGAACATAAGAATATATTCTTTATTACACAGTGTATGAAACTATATATACTGAATTTTAAAATAAAATTTCTAAAAGCAATTAATAAGAACGAAAAAGACTTTCAAGACTTTTTACACTTGATAAGAATTTCCTCTTACTTGGGCTCCACACCCACCATTTCAATATACTTTCATGACACACTTTTCTTTTTGATTTTACTTTGATCTATTTTGCTTGAAACTTATATTTTATCTGTACCAACATAATAATTAAATTCTACTTACTCTCAAAATCAATGACCAATAATGCGGTATAAAATAAAATTGTTCAAAAACTTTTGCTCGTTACAAAAACATGATTTTTTTTTTTTAATCCTTTAGAAAATTAAATAGGAAATAAATTTTTCCTTATTTTATTTAGATCTGAAGGTACTGTAAAGTGGAATAATTGCAGACAAATTGAAAACATTGAAAGTGGCAAAAAAGGAGGTCTTATAATATGAAATAGACATTTCAAAATCTTAAATCAGAAGAGGAGAATTAGATTCAGAGTCTGGAGTGAATTATTTATATCAACTCCAGACTTTTTTTTTTTTTTTTACAATTTGTTATATAAAAATTATATATATATATATATATATATATATATATATATATATATATATATATATATATATATATATATATATATATATATATATATATATATATATATATATATATATATATTATATATATATATATATATATATATATATATATATATATATATATATATATAGTGGAACTCCAATATTCGTCATTAATCCGTTCCTGAGGGGATGACGAATATCGAAAAAGACGAATATCGAATAATTTTTTCCCATAGGAATTAACTAAAAATGGATTAATTCGTTCCCAGCCTCGAATTTTGCCTATCTATTCTTTAACAAAAAAAAAAAAAAAATTCAATCTAGAATCGATCTCCGAAATCATTTCAAACACTGTACAATTTAACTACAGTACATATTAAACAGCGTACTGCCATAAATAATACGTAATACGCACTGTGTAGGCCTACATAAACGCTAAACACATAAAATTTTAAAAAGAAATTTACCTTTTGGATGAGAAAAACAATGATTGTTATTAAGAGTTTTTATTTTTAAGGTTATAGGCTTTCGTAGGTAGGACGAATATTGATTTTTCGACGAATATCGGAAAAAAAATTACAGGGCGAATATCGGAAAAGACGAATACTGGTGGGGACGAATATTGGAGTTCCACTGTATATATATATATATATATATATATATATATATATATATATATATATATATATATATATATATATATATATATATATATAATTTTTCAAAGTATTGATAAGGGTACAAAATATCATACCAAATGACAATAATTTATATGCTTGCTTTGAACTAAAGCTCGGACAGATCTCTTTATCCACGCTTTAATATAACAGAAGTAAAAACTTTTTACTTTCACTATATATTGGCAAAACACAAATATATTAAGCAATAAAGTTGAAAATTAGATTATAATGTAAATTGTTACTCTCCGAATTGAAAAAACTTGGATACATTTTTCTGTGAAGGATGATTTGAGTGGTCTCACTAATTCATTTTAAATAAACTGACATATACTGATACTCATTTCAAATCAAATCTATGCCAGAGACCTAACAAATTACCACTAGTAAGAATTTTATAACATAAGATCATAGGACTTAATATATTTTAATTTTCATATTGACTTATTAAGGATTTGTCTTGTTGTTACTACTTGTTGTAGCTTGCATAGAGGTCCCTAGAGTCTGTGCTCTCTCTGTATTATATATATATATATATATATATATATATATATATATATATATATATATATATATATATATATATATATATATATATATATATATATATATATATATATATATATATATATATATATATATATATATATATATATATATATATATATATATATATATATATATATATATATATATATAATAATATATATATATATATATATATATATATATATATATATATATATATATATATATATATATATATATATATATATATATATATATATATATATATATATATATATATATATATATTCTTTTTATTTTAGTTCCCAATTTTAATTCCATTTTCTATTTTTAGTTCACATTTAATTAAATTTTATCTCTCTCTCTTTTTAGAGTGAGATACAGAGAGGTAATGTGCCAGATTGAATATAATTTCAATATATTAAAAGATTAATATATCTATGTAAATTTTCGACATTTGAATTATTATTATTTAGCTTTTCATTTCATTTACGCCTATTATTATTATTATTATTATTATTTAGTTTTTCTTTTGTACTTAGTTCGACTTATAATAACCTGAATACCAAAAGTTTGTTGTGTGATACAGGCATATATTTGGGTATATATAAATTATATTACACTATGATATATATATATAATATATATATATATATATATATATATATATATATATATATATATATATATATATATATATATATATATATATATATATATATATATATATATATATATATATATATATATATATATATATATTATATATATATATATATGGTAAAGGTGGAGATTGTTTCTGAGTTTCGATTGTTAAAAAATATCGAAAATCGAAAATATCGGAGAAGCCTATCGTAAACAAGAGAGTTGCCAGAGGTAATACACACAATTATTATTACT
>SEYY01013365.1:5000-18028 GCA_009176605.1 Armadillidium nasatum
AGAATACTCTTAAATATGTGAATATAATAATTTTACAAAATTGTAATAAAATACATTTGTAATAAATAATATTGTAATTACATATATTATTCACTTTTAAAAATTACAGAAAAATTTCCACATTATTATTATTATTATTATTATTATTATTATTATTATTATTATTTTTTTTTTTTTTTTTTTTTTTTTTTTTTTTATTTTTAATTAATTTTATTATTTTTTATTATTATATTATTATTATTATTATTATTATTATTATTATTATTATTATTATTATTATTATTATTATTATTATTATTATTATTAATTATTTATTAATTAGAAGCGGATTATACAATAATATTAAATTAATATTACTATTTATTGCAAAAGTAAAATATTACTTCTCAAGGTAAATGTTAGAGTAGGCAAAATTTGAAGAAAGTTACTGTAGGACAACCTTTCTTAACTTTTTATGCCTCCCCTCCCAGTCCCCACTCCCCCCCCCCTTCTCACTTCACACACACACACAAAAAAAGTCCAAAACATAGTCAATAACCTCATGACTCCCTAATTACTTCTTATGCTCAAGTTCAAATTAGGATATTTATCAAACGGCTTATTAATAAATGTTGGTAAAGGTGTAGATTGTTTCTGACTTTCGATTGTCCGAAAATATCGATAATCGAAAATATCGGAGAAGCCTAACGTAAACAAGAACGTTGCCAGAGGTACTATTACACTAGACATATACACAATTATTATTACTTACTTTTCTAGCAGAACCTAATTCGACTTATCATAACCTGAACTACCGAAGATGCCGTAATTTAACCTAAATAATAATAATAATTTTAATGTACTTATAGTTTATAACATAACCTAAATTTAAGGTATCTGAACTGAAAAGAACAAATTACACTTATATCTTATATTCGTTAGGTATAAAGTATCGATTAAAATAAAATATCGACATAAAAAAATATCGATATAAAAAATATCGAAGGTCAGAAACAATCTAAAATGTTAAATGTTAAATGTTAAATCTGGCAGGTGTCTATATTCAAAAGTGCAGAATGAGATATTTATGGTACGGTTGATTAATAAATTTAAAATATTCATGAGAACTGAACAAAAACAAAAGTCTTTTTTTTTTTTTTTTTTACAAATACGAATGTCAAACTAATCAATCTTCGTGTTTCTTTTAAGATTATGAAATGATATGAATAGATTTCATCGTACATTGATTGCTTCATTTTATGTGTTCCACAGTTGCTGTAGGATATGTGGGCAACCATCAACTTTTACTGGCAGTGTCAATCGTTTATTGTTTTACATGAAAAGGAAATATTTCCAATAAGTTTTGCTAATTTACGTGCCCCAATTATGCATATTAAGGAATCGTGATATAGCATCCCACTAATATAGAATAGAGATGCTCAAGCAACCTTAATTTTCCACACTACGATGTACTAGGTGTAACTAGAGGGTAGTGCACCAGAAACGCATCATCAGTCCTTTTTTTTCACATTCACCGCTCAAAACGCACCGCACCGCACTGCAAAGCATCTGAGAGTCTACCAATCTTTAATACATATATATAAAAGCCAAGACACTGAAATTACAACATTATTTCTCAACCAAATAAAGAGAAAGATCCGTAAATATGTAATGTGTGTGTGTGTGTGTGTGTGTGTGTGTGTGTGTGTGTGTGTGTGTGTGTGTGTGTGTGTGTGTGTGTGTGAGCGAGAAAACTATTGTGTTCATAAAAATAAACAAAGAGTCAGACAACACGAGAAATAAAGGTCCAAATATATTAGGAGTTTAAGCATGTATTACAATGGATTCAATTATGCAAATTTGAACCAACGAAAAAAAAAAAAAAAAAACATTTGCGCCCAAGAATAAATTTTTTCGTTCTATAAAAAAAAATATTTTTAAAGGCTTCCATCAACATAAACAACAACAGCAACAACAACAAAAAAAAAAAAGCCTTTTCAAAAAGTCAAAAGGAGGTCATTTCGGCTTTTAATTTTAGTTATTTTTCTTCATTTTATCTTTGCTTATTTTTTTTTCTTTAATTTAAAAAAAAAAAAAAAAAAAAAAAAAAAAAAAAAAAAAAAAAAAAAAAAAAAAAAAAAAAAAAAAAAAAAAAATTATATATATATATATATATATATATATATATATATATATATATATATATATATATATATATATATATATATATATATATATATATATATATATATATATATATATATATATATATATATATATATATATATATATATATATAAAGAATTGAAAAGATTTATGAAAAAAAGAAAGAAAAAGAAACGTTCTCCCCGGGGTTTGAACTGGTTTCCCTTCACACGATAATAAAGCCTTTCACCGTCTTTACCACTACACCATCCTAGTAACCTAAAAAATCCACCATCAAATATCACTATTAAATGCAGGTTATTCCCCCATGTTTATAATTTATAAATTAATATTATACTAAGATGCTGGCAATATTTCGCAAAAAAATCGAGGATCTCATTAATTATATCTACCCCAGGGGATTGTAACGAAATTTACCTTATTTGTAGAACATGACCCCATAAAAACGAAAAAAAGATATTTAAAAAGCCGAGAAACTAAAGGGAAATAAGTTATCGAGTTTTAAAGAATTGAAAAAATATACGAAACAAGAACTAACAAGAATTTTAATATAGTTTATTTACATGTTTCAAACCAAACTTATAAACTCAAATTTATAGCAAACAATTATCAAGACAACGGATATATAATAAGATGAATCATATCAATTTTTGCAGAATAAAGCAATGTGAAATATATTTTTACACACGCACACAAAAAATAAAAATGTAGGATCTCATTAATTATATCTATCCAAGGCGACTGTAAAGAAATTTACCTTATTTGTAGAACATGACCCAAAAAAAAAAACGAAAAATATTTAAAAAGCCGAGAAACGAAAGGGAAATAAGTTATCGAGTTTTAAAAATCGAAAAAAGTAGCAAAAAAAATCTTGGAATGTAGCCAATATGGCGGGAGTATATTTTGTAAATCTCATATATGGTTTGTCTTTTCCCTTAATTTTTTCCTAACAAACTAGTTCAATTTAACCTAACCTTGACTTAAAGGGTAATGTAGGCCTAACGGTCAGCAAATATATATATATATATATATATATATATATATATATATATATATATATATATATATATATATATATATATATATATATATATATATATATATATATATATATATATATATATATATATATATATATATATATATATATATATATATTAACTTTGTTAATAGTATTATCTTAAAATTATCTTAATTTTAAAATCAGTTAAAATAAAAACTGATTATTTTCTTAAACAAGATAGGAAATTTTGATTTTACAAAAAGTAGATAATACTCCAGATATTCAAAGAGCATAGGACGTACTGGAGGGGTAAGATATTTCTCTGATCTTAAGTTTTTTTTTTTTTTTCATAATAAAACATTCGAATTATTATTATTATTATTATTATTATTATTATTATTATTATTTAGATCAACATGATTATAGTCAAAATTATAAACCTAGTCTCTCTCTCTCTCTCTCTCTCTCTCTCTCTCTCTCTCTCTCTCTCTCTCTCTCTCTCTCTCTCTCTCTCTCTCTCTCTCTCTCTCTCTCTCTCTCTCTCTCTCTCTCTCTCTCTCTCTCTCTCTCTCTCTCTCTCTCTCTCTCTCTCTCTCTCTCTCTCTCTCTCTCTCTCTCTCTCTCTCTCTCTCTCTCTCTCTCTCTCTCTCTCTCTCTCTCTCTCTCTCTATCTCTCTCTCTCTCTCTCTCTCTCTCTCTCTCTCTCTCTCTCTCTCTCTGACTTTTAACCAATATTAGAATTTGAATTTTATTACATTATTGTCATTATTTTCATTTATTGATTTTAATTTTTTGGTGTTAGATTTTTAGTCCTACTATAATTGATTCGCAATTCAGTTTGTATTTTACTGTTATTATTATTATTTTTATTTTTTTTGAGTCATCTTATTTTAAATTTTTTATTTTATTTTTTTTTTTTTTTTATATAAAAATATATATATATATATATATATATATATATATATATATATATATATATATATATATATATATATATATATATATATATATATATATATATATATATATATATATATATATATATATATATATATATATATATATATATATAGGGTTGGCCGAGCTCCGGAATTTTCCGCACCGCACCGCACCGCACCGCACCATGTCGTCGAGCACCGCACCGCACCAACTGTCGTTTGTTGCGCACCACACCGCACCGCACCGGAAGAAAAATGCGGTGCTCCGCACCGCACCGCACCAAATTCTAATCTAAGCGCACCACACCGCACCGGAATCAGCGCACCACGCACCGCACCGCACCGACATATACAATTGAAGCATATATATATATATATATATATATATATATATATATATATATATATATATATATATATATATATATATATATATATATATATATATATATATATATGGAGATTTTCGATGTCATCTTTCTACTCGACACAACGTTCAATGCATTTCTGACATTGAAATATGCTACCTCGCAAAATTATCGTACCACTGAACATAAGGAACATAATAGCATGAAAGAATACAGGATATAGATCACGATATGTTTAGTATTGTTCATAAATGTCGAGAGTTACAACATACACAGATAGTATGCAAAGGGATATGGGAACGGTCTCTTCAAAAACTATACATGGAGACAGAGGTTTAATGCGCAAAACGGGAATGAACCTGTAGGTATATGGGTTGTTAATTGGATGAGTTGATGGTGTCCCATTACCATATATCACCACCTCTCAGCGTTATGATGGATTAGGATCATCATTCCATGCTGGAATATAATGTTCCGTCTATTATACTAAAGGATTGCGTTCCATAGGCCGACTTTGGTCTGCCGAAGTTCATTCAGGGTCATTGGTAGTAGGTTGAGCTGTCATAGTGGTCGTTCCAACATTTCTCATACATGCTCGATGGGATTTAGGTCCAAATTTATAAAGACCTTCGGAACTTGTCAATTTGAATCTTCACTACTGTAGGTACTCGTGAGCACACCTGGATGCCAAGTATTTTCTTTCATAAGGATGAACCCCGAACCGATGTTTGGCGTATAAGGTATTTTATAAGGTTCAAGGATTTTTGTAATTTATTGTTCGACGGTCAGGGACCCTTCACGAAGGATGCAGAGGTTTGTACGGGCGGTTAGAGAAATATCTCCCCACACTATGACCAACCCACCACCATATGGCACCTAACCTTTAATTTTACACGCTGCGTATTTTCCGTTGGGCTGCTGATACACCCTTTGGACGTTAGTCGGAACTATGGAGATTGAATCTGGACTAGTCTTTAAATAGGACACGTCCCTACTAGGCGAAATGGCCAATGGACAAAGGATATCGTTGTACGATGATTTTTCGTGAGAAATGGCCCTCTTCCAGACCTTTCTGGCCGAAACCCGTTTATGCGAAGCCATCTGAGAACCGTATCAGAACTTATACGTTTTCCATGTATTACGCCAACTGTTTCTAGGAGGCTTCTTGCTGCTATGAAGATGCTCCCTCACTGTGGGTAGCCTTATAAATCGGCCTTCACGAGGTATTGTCGAGCTTGGTCTGCCTTGCCCCTGTCGTCTACGGTATTCGTTGGTCTCCTAGCACCGATGTACGACTCTTCTGATACTTGTATGTTCAACGTTGAACCTACGTCCAAGGTAACTATGGCTGTGGCCCTCTGTTGCAATGTCACTATTTGCACACATTAATCACGTGACAAATGACGGGACGGGTAGATCTTCTGATTATTTCCACTACCGTAAACGATTAAACTACCAATCCGCGAACAGTGATATATTAAGGTTAACAACTACAATCAATCACAATTGGAGTTCGTTTGTTTCTCAATTCATACATTTCTATGGCAATCGGCATCTTGTTATAACACACCGTCTTCCTATCGCTGTAACTTAAGAGTAAACGTATGTACGGGATACCTGTTCACATGCACGTAACGTAAAAAATTGTATGAAGCTCCTATATTTAGAACCTTCTCGAATTATTTCAGCCGTAGTGTGACAATTTTGAGGGGGTAAAATATATATATATATATATATATATATATATATATATATATATATATATATATATATATATATATATATATATATATATATATATATATATATATATATATATATATATATATATATATATATATATATATAGGGTTGGAGTATCGTTTTTAGAAGAGTAACGGATGAACTTTTACTGGATAAGATTCGATGTAGGAGCAACTACCGATATAAAAAAAAATTAATTCCGGTTCAAGATGCTAATATTTCAAAAAACAAATATTTTAATTACTTTGTTTCAAAGACGAATGAATGATGAATATTCATGAAGATGATGAATATTTTTTATTTTTTTTGTAATTCTGAATTAAACAAGTTTAGCTATATTAAGTAAAAAACTGAAAATAAATAAATAAATTTTAAAAGTAGTGAAGCTGGATTTCTTAATTAAACTGTTAACTGTTTTATACCTAATGAAAATTTTTGGCAAAGAAGGTGTGTTCACGAGGTATATAGAACCATGAACACATTTCAATTCTTAGAAACAAATTCAAACAATATATTCTAAACTTGTGCACAGAAGAAAGTACTTGGGTGATAAATCATTTATAACACACACGTTCAATCTTACAGAAGGGCAATTAAGTGGCATTCGTAATGATGGTGCTATGAAACCAAATTATATATAAGAGCATCTTGACGAACTCTGGATATATATAAAATAACTGAGTTTTCTCAAGTTTTAAGGAGCTCTGTTGATTCTTTTTGCAGTACCATTTTTTTTATATAATACCTATTGTCCTTTATTTAATTAAAATATGATCTTTGGTAAGCTCAAAGAATTACTTTAAAAAAAAAAAAAAAAAAAGTTCAAAGACACTATTTTATCCTAAGGAAATGTGACGTTTAAATGTGGCAATTATTTCATTCTTAAAGGGTAAATAAACTAGGGTATATAGTATCCAGCATCATTTAGAAATAAATGTATTAATCTTTTAAACCACCTAACTAAAATGAATGATAATTTGTGCCAAAGTTCGTATTTTAAAGAAATTAATTCATTAGTGATTGTCTTTTGTTCTTTGAAATCATTGATTTTAGATAAATTTATAAAGATTTTTTAAATATTTCTTTTTCCGATTGTTGTTATGTTGACATTGGAGAAAAATTGGATTTAAAACGAAAAATGTTTTTACAATACCTTTATTACTAGAAGCAAATCCTACACTGCATATACAAAAAATACATTAAAAGTAAAAAAATAAAAAAATTTAATATACACAAATTGAAGCTCAATTTTAAATCATAGGAACATGAGAAAGTTTATTATAGTTCACAGGAATATAATGTTAATACTGGCTGTAATATATATATATATATATATATATATATATATATATATATATATATATATATATATATATATATATATATATATATATATATATATATATATATATATATATATATATATATATATATATACTTATAAATGCCCAATAGCTTCCAAATTTCTGTTTACAAATATTATTTTTTCTACATTTTTGGAGCTAAGTCTTGTTCTTCTGTCAGATATTAGATCCCCTGCTTTTGAAAACATTCTTTCGCTTTCTACAGATGTTGCCGGAATGGCTAAAAATGTTTTAGCCACATCACTAAGAATCGGAAATAAATTTGTGTTTTTTTTCCAAAACTCCAGCGGGTTAGAATGAAGATCCATTTCGGTCTTTTCTTTATACTTAAAGCTGTTGTATAATTCTAACTCACTGTTTAAAGCCGAAATTTTGGTCATTTCTTCTTCATCACTGCTGCTGTGGCTAACCATTAGGCTTTTAAAAGTTTCAGCTGAGGTCTTAAATATTCTTTCACTGTCTCTTCTTTTTTTTAAGGATTGCTCTTCTTCTGGAAAAGGCTTTTCTTTGCAAACAGATGTGTAAAACGATGATATCCCTTCATAGATTAATTCTTTATCATTTTCTGAAAAAATCTTTTTCTTAAATCTAGGATCTAAATAGGTAGCTATTAAACAATTAACATTGCGACAGTAGGGAATTAGGCGTTGGTTTACTTCTTGTTGAATTTGATTTTTTTCAGCTACCAACCTCTCATCAACTTGTACTTTGCTCATCTGAGAACTAATTGCAAAAACTGATGGAAAAATTATTGATGAAGTAGGGTACTTGCTACCAGATAAAATTAAAGAAGCCTCTTTGAACGGCTGCAAAAGTGTACAGAGATCTTGAAGCATTTCTTTTTCTTCTTGTGTTATCGCCAATACAGGCGTTTTCAACTTTAAGGCTGCAATTTCAAGAGGTTCTTTTTGTTTAATTACCTCCTCAATCATAGGAAAAGAGCTGTTCCAACGAGTTCTACAATCTCTTGGAATCTTATTGGGATCAATGTTAGTTTTCATTTCTGTTTTATATATGGACTTATATTCATTCCATAATTTCGGTGATCTTTTAAAGATAGAAGCAATAGCTCTTATTTTTTCCATTAAATTGAGTACTGGAGATTCATGACTTGATTTCTGGAATATTATTGGTTCTAAGCACAAATTTATAGTATGTGCTATACAAGAAATTCTTTCTAGGTTCATTTTTTGGCAAGCCTTTACAACATTAGTCCCACTATCTGTAACCGCAAATGATGGAATTTTAAGGTCCATAGAATTTATACATCTATTAATAGAAGAAGCAATATTTTCACCTGTATGCGCTTCATTAAATGGCAAACATCCTATGCAGTACGATTGTAAATTCCACTGAGCATTTACAAAATGACCAGTAATAGCTAAAAACTGATTTTGGTTCTTCGTACATGTCCAAATATCAAATGTTACGCTATATGATGCACATTTTCCAATGTCTTCTTTAATAGTTTGAAACATTTCGTCGTATAAAGCTGACAACTTAGATGTTGCAAGAACTTTGCGAGTTGGTGGCTCGTAATCGGGATTCAGTAAGTTCAAAAGCTCCCTTTAAATAAATAGAGATAAAATAATTGTTATTGAGAATGCTGATTTACAATAAATAAACATAGTTTTGTTGTATATATATATATATATATATATATATATATATATATATATATATATATATATATATATATATATATATATATATATATATATAGAATAAATATTGTTATTGAATGCTCATTTACAATAAATAAAGTTTTGTATATATATATATATATATATATATATATATATATATATATATATATATATATATATATATATATATATATATATATATATATATATATATATATATATATATATATATATATATATATATAGATGAGCTCATCTTCAGAATTTATTAAAATTAATTTATTTTATTTTCTTTTACTGTAAATGTATTTTATTTTAATTGATTTAATAATTTGAATATTACTTTAAATATTATTTGAAAACTACTTTTTAATTAGCGACTATGATTCTCAGAGTCATTTTTCGGTTTAGTGAATTTTGAAACAAGCCGGATGGAACCAATATAGAATATACACGTTAATAAGATAATTATAATAAGTTTGGTACTTGTTTTTGTGCTTTAATATCTAAGTGGTTTAATAATTAAAATATCTGATATATAATATTTTTCTGATATATTAAAAAAAGTTGTTAAATATTTATCAGCGAAACTTTGTGATAACATTATAATTCTTATGTGCCAAATGATTATAACGGAAGACTAAATCGTGATCTAGTTCACTTCAAGATAAAACAAAAAAAGACCGTACAAATCCATCATATATATATATATATATATATATATATATATATATATATATATATATATATATATATATATATATATATATATATATATATATATATATATATATATATATATATATATATATATATATATATATATATATACCTACCTGAAAGCCGGCGATTCCACTGATCTAAAAGGTAGTAAGTCAGCAGCTATCCATTTGGTTAATGCCTTATCAATTTCCTCGCGACTTTTTTCAGGCAGTTGTTCTGTACTTCTCTTTTTTCTTTTTAAAGACTGCTTAGATTGCAAAAAATTTTCAATCGAAGGGGGACCTTTTCCTTTTTTAGATTCAATATTCTTAAAAATATCAGGATGGCATCTAGACAGGTGTCTCCGCATATTAAATGGCTTTGGTAATAACTTTAGTTGGCAAATTTTGCACTTCTTTTTACCCGCAGAAATGTTTTGTTCAAAGCATGAATCAAGATCCTTAAATTTTATGGTACATGAAAGACTTCTTGATTGTCCAGTTTCTATTTGTGGATTTGTTTTTGCAGATACAGATTGAATCACTTCGAAATCATCAGACGTCTCACTTGGTATATCAGTATATGTGCTCATAATGCTTAAAAAATAATGGTACAGAAAAATTTATAGAAATATTAATTAAGCTGAAATAAATATATATATATATATATATATATATATATATATATATATATATATATATATATATATATATATATATATATATATATATATATATATATATATATATATATATATATATATGCAAAGTGTAATTCAAAGAGATATCTCATGTGTTATTACTTTATATGCACGTAAAACACACACAGCTGAAATAAAATGTGAAATTTTTATACGAGAAGGTCCCTTCAGATGGAACAAGGGAGGATGGGCAGAACCTTCCGATACGTATATAAATTCAAGAAACAACTGGCGGAAAAAGGCCGCTCCGCCACTTTTAAAGGGGAAAAAAATGCCAAGTACCCACCTTTGACGTGCCAGATTGAATAATTATAATTAATCAAATCGAATTTTAATTAATTAGAGATTAATATGAAAAAAAACTACTTAAGAAAACAAACCAAATGATGTGAAGAAAATGGTGTGAAAATACATAGAAACACCGTTATTTGTTTTACAAATTTTCACTTTTAGTGAAAAGTTATTTATCAATGTTTTGGAAACAAAAATGACGGGAAGCTATGTGGCAAAAATATTACGTAATATTAATTAAAGATTGCATAACATTACGTAATGTTAATTAAAAATTACATAATTTAATTAATTAATTAACTAATTAAAAAAAATTAATAGGTAAGTATAATAAGTTGTTCTATGCTATACAAAGAGTCAACTGTACAAATTTTACCAAAATCGGATCTGCAGATACAGAGATATAGAACATAAGCCAAAAAATATATTTAATTGAATTATTAATTAATTAATTGAAATTTTGCAAAATTAAAAATAATAAGGTGATGTCGGTCATACAGAAAATCTACAGTACAACTTTCGTGATATTCAGAACAGAACATTTAAAGAAATTGAAGCATTTTAAAAATGTAAGCCAATGGAATTAATTAAGCTAATTATTAATTACTAATTGAAGGATCAGGTTTAAAATACAGACTTGGGATTTGTTCAAAGACTCAAGAACCTGAGAAAACATGAAATAGGATGGTGGGAAAATTCTAAAGTTGAATAATTTGTCCTTAAAAACAAATAGGTAAATTTGGTAGGCTAATCAAGGGTGCATATATATATATATATATATATATATATATATATATATATATATATATATATATATATATATATATATATATATATATATATATATATATATATATATATATATATATATATATATATATATATATATATATATATATATATACTGAAGAGAAAAATTAACGCACCACTACAACAAACATCAATTGGAGAAAACTGAAACATACAGAACGAGTAGTAACATTGTTAATATACAGCACATAGTTATACATAATGGGGATAATGTGGTGCCCCACAGTGGGAACCCCCGTAACCCTGACACATCGTGGCATATAACTAGGGGACGGTGCATACCTGCAGGGTTTATGTGCATGCCACCTGTCCCTGGCCATCAGTTCTCTTATTTATATATATATATATATATATATATATATATATATATATATATATATATATATATATATATATATATATATATATATATATATATATATATATATATATATATATATATATATATATATATATATATAATAAAAAAAAAATGGAAAATACCCCAAATCGTAGAAATGGAAAAGTAGTCGACAATATCATCATCACTCACGGGTCGGGGGTACGGGGGGCATAGCCCCCCTTAGACATATGCTGGGTATATTACCCAATTTAAATTTTTTAGCCCAAAAATTGTCGTAAAAAACATTTTTTTAAACATCTTACTTTGAACCCCAGTAAAAATTTTGTGGATCCTCAAACTGCACCTTACACCCAAAATATAGAGGCTACATGGAGTTTACTTAAATATAAAAATTAAAAATATATATATATATATATATTTATATATTTTTTTTTATTATTTTCAAATTTTTTTTTCAGAGACTGTTCCCTGAAAAGGACTTATATATATATATATATATATATATATATATATATATATATATATATATATATATATATATATATATATATATATATATATATATATATATATATATATATATATATATATATATATATATATATATATATATATATATATATATATATATATATATATATATATATACGAATTGATGATTATAGCAGGATACATCAACTTCGGTGCGGTGACCGCACCACCAGAGACCGCACCACGCACCGCACCGCACCGCACCGCACTTTTATTTTTTCTTTCGCACCGCACCGCACCGCACCGGGTTGCTGAAAATGTGTTGCGCACCGCACCGCACCGCACCAAAATGACCGCACCAACGCACCGCACCGCACCGGTGCGGTGCGTCGGCCAACCCTAATATATATATATATATATATATATATATATATATATATATATATATATATATATATATATATATATATATATATATATATATATATATATATATATATATAT
>SEYY01013366.1:0-7500 GCA_009176605.1 Armadillidium nasatum
AACGCTACCCCACTGTTGTAAGATGAGAAGTGTCGTTTTTACATTATTTGATGAAGTTTGGGGGAGAGAAACGCGTTACTGATTTTTGGAATTGATCACAGAGAGCGGTATGATGCTCTGGGGACTTGCAATTAAAGCAAGTTTTGTTGCTTTGGCACTCATTAGTAGGGTGATATGAGGCTAAACACTTGAGACACCATTGGTGTGTCTCCGCCACTTGTTTTCTTAATTCGAGAGAGGGTAGTAAACCACACTCAGAAGTGTAGTGTTTACTACGGCAGAATCTACATTTTACATTCACATTAGTAGCATTGTTGTTATTCTGATTATTATTATTATTTTTATTATTGCCATGAATTTTAACATCATTACTACCATTATTTTTGCTATTATTATTGTTATGATTATTATTTGATTTCTGGGATGGTTTAGTGGGTGGTGGAAGGTTAGTTTGTGTGGTGACTAACACAGTTGATTGCTTGGGCTTTGTCCCAGTAGTCTTCCACTTGTTGTTCGATGAGGAGTTATTGTCAGAATTCTTGGAAGATGTCTTCTCATTTTTTGTACTGGAAGACAAGGATTGACCAGAAGCCTCTAGGACAGTTAATGTTTGATTTAAACTGTCCATCAGAGACTCCAAAGTCCAGGCATCTTCTGATTTGTCCTTTGAGTTTTCCCAGAGGATTTTTTCTCTTATTTGAGCTGGGAGTTTTTTGGCAAGAAGCACTCCTAAAAGAGTTGAACAGCTGCCGCAATTGTTGATCATTCCTTTTGTTTTGAGGGATTCGACGTAACAATGTACCTCCGCTTTAAATTGATAAAGCTGGTGGTAATCGTATTTGGGAGCTGATATGTTCAGCAATTTCGATATCAAGGTCTCCTTGACCTTAGCAGGATTACCAAAGTCTCTCTTCAGTAAATTTAGAATGATCTTGTAGTTGTTGCCTGAGACTGTGTAACCAGAAACCAATTTGAGAGCGGGACCCTTGAGACAATCTAATAGTAGATTCAACTTATTTATCTCGGAGTACCCTTTATTTTCCACATTTGTCTCAAACACTTCTATGAAATTGGAGAAGGTCAATATATCTCCATCGAAGGTTGGTAGGCGTTTAGTGGGAAGTTTGAAAGCCTCGGGTACGCGCGGGGTCTCCGAAGCGGAATTAATGGTAGGTGTGGCAGATTCTCTCTTAAGGGGTTCTAAAATTAGTTTGGTCGTTTCAATTTTATCTGTGATCGCCATATGACGCTCAAAACATTCATCGTCGTCTCTAGAGAGTGCGTCATCATCTAAGGACTCTTGTATGATAGTATCGAACCCACTTAAGTCTGCCTCGATACCTTCTAAGGTTTTGACTAGCGCTATTAGTCTCCCCAGATGAGGTTCAGGATCGCTAATTATCCTATCTATTTCATGGACGGACTTTGTCGCTCGAGACCGTAGTAATTTTCTTTGTTTCTTCGCATTGTCTAATCTTCTTTCTCCCATATCTGACAAGTCGTTGTTCGGATCGGGGGTCGTCATGATAAATTAAGATTTAACTGGATGGTCGTTTAAAATGAACCGATTAAATAACCCTATTAAATGAATTAAATTTTAACTTAAACTCTGTTAAGATATAGACCTGTAAAGGTAAATTGGCCCTTTAAATTGGAGAGCTTAATTAAATAAATTGAAGTTTAATTAAAGCTCTGTTGAAATATATCAATTAAATAGATAATTGGAATTTTAAATTACAAGTCAGAACGCTTATTTGTGATGTAAATTTCCTCTGACCTGTGATCGCTTAAAATTTTAGAGGTATGCTCAATCAACTAGACTTAATGTAAGCAAGTCTAAAGGAGTGAACTTAAATTTTTAGAGTTGTGCTCAATCAACTGGACCTTATGTAAGCAAGTCTAAAAGAGTGAGCTTAAATTTTTAGAGTTGTGCTCAATCAACTAGACCTTATGTAAGCAAGTCTAAAAGAGTGAGCTTAAATTTTTAGAGTTGTGCTCAATCAACTAGACCTTATGTAAGCAAGTCTAAAAGAGTGAGCTTAAATTTTTAGAGAAGTACTCAATTAACTAGACCTAACAAACAGATCTAAAAAATTGAGTTAAATTTTTAGAGATGTACTCAATTAACTAGACCTAACAAACAGATCTACAAAATTGAGTTAAATTTTTAGAGATGTACTCAATTAACTAGACCTAACAAACAGATCTAAAAAATTGAGTTAAATTTTTAGAGTATCAAGTATATGGTACGAGTATGTAACCTTAATGTGATCCACATTCACAATGTTAAACAATATTTAAGTTCTCATTAAATCCGATTGTTTATTTTCTTGTGATGTATAATCTCCTTGATTTGTAACCGTTGTGAGTTTGGCAGACTTTATTAAGTCTGCACCGTGGTGGACGTCCCCCACAATTAAACGCGCAAACAAACCAAACAAAAAAAAAATATAAAAAAATATAAAAAATAAAGATTACTAGTAGCCAAGCTGAAGGCAACTTAAATTAGCAGTAAAGAAAATATAAAAAATAAGATTACTGCCAAGTTGAAGGCAACCTAAAAATAGCAGTAAAAGGAAATTAAAAGATTACTGCCAAGTTGAAAATAGCCTAAATAGCAGTATAATTAAAAAAAAATATATAAAAACTAAGGATTAAGATTAGGGGAAAAGAAAAAAAATAAAATAAAATAAAATAACGCTTAATTAAGAATGAATAACATAAATTTCTGAAAATACAGCAATTTCTTTGCTTGCGAATTTTTAGGTTTACCCCAAAATATATTCTGGCAAGGATTTTTAAAATATAAAAATTTAGGCCTACAATATAAAAAATTTGTAAGAGGGTTTAAAAATATAAAAAATTGGCCAACAATAATAAAAAAATTGCAAGAGAGTTTTAAAAAATATAAAAAATTTAAAAAAAAAAATTGCAAGAGAATTTTAAAAAATATAAAAAATTGGCCAGCAATTTATAAAAAAAATTGCAAGAGAGTTTTAAAAAATATAAAAAATTGGCCAGCAATTTATAAAAAAAATTGTAAGAGAGTTTTAAAAAATATAAAAAATTGGCCAGCAATTTATAAAAAAAAATTGCAAGAGAGTTTTAAAAATATAAAAAATTGGCCATCAATTTATAAAAAAAAATTGCGAGAGTTTTAAAAATATAAAAAATTTAGGCCAGCAGTTTATAAGATAAAAAAAATGTTTTGTCGCTTAAAAAAGAGAATATATTGAAAAATGTCGCTTTAAAAAAAAAGGGAATATATTGAAAAATGTCGCTTTAAATTGAAAGCTTTAAAGCAAAATGTTTAGCAGAAAAAAAATGTTTTGTCGCTTAAAAGAGAAAAAAAAAATATAAAAAAAAAAAAAAAAAAAAAAAAAAAAAAAAAAAAAAAAAAAAAAAAAAAAAAAAAAAAAAAAAAAAAAAAAAAAAAAAAAAAAAAAAAAAAAAAAAAAAAAAAAAAAAATTTGCTTTAAAAAAAAAAAATATATTGAAAAATGTTGCTTAAAAAAAAAAAGGAATATATTGAAAAATGTCGCTTTAAATTGAAAGCTTTAAAGCAGAATGTTTAGCAGAAAAAAAAATTTTTTTCGCTTAAAAAAAAAGAAAATATATTGAAAAATGTCGCTTAAAAAAAAAAGGAATATATTGAAAAATGTCGCTTTAAAAAAAAAAAAAGGGAATATATTGAAAAATGTCGCTTTAAATTGAAAGCTTTAAAGCAAAATGTTTAGCAGAAAAAAAATGTTTTGTCGCTTAAAAGAGAAAAAAAAATATATTGAAAATGTCGCTTTAAATTGAAAGCTTTAAAGCAGAATGTTTAGCAGAAAAAAAAAAAGTGTTTTGTCGCTTAAAAGAAAAAAAAAAAATATATTGAAAAATTTTGCTTTAAAAAAAAAAAATATATTGAAAATGTCGCTTAAAAAAAAAAGGATATATTGAAAAATTTGCTTTAAAAAAAAAAAAAAAAAAAAAAAAAAAAAAAAAAAAAAAAAAAAAAAAAAAAAAAAAAAAAAAAAAAAAAAAAAAAAAAAAAAAAAAAAAAAAAAAAAAAAAAGGAATATATTGAAAAATGTCGCTTTAAAAAAAAGGGAATATATTGAAAAATGTCGCTTTAAATTGAAAGCTTTAAAGCAAAATGTTTAGCAGAAAAAAAAAAAATTTTTTTGGCGCTTAAAAAAGAGAAAATATATTGAAAAATTTGCTTTAAAAAAAAGAATATATTGACAAATGTCGCTTAAAAAAAAGAAAAATATATTGAAAATGTCGCTTTAAATTGAAAGTTTTAAAGCAGAATGTTTAGCTGAGAAAAAAAAAATTTGTCGCTTAAAAAAAAGAAAATATATTAAAATGTAGCTTAAAAAAAAAAGGATATATTGAAAAATTTGCTTTAAAAAAAAGAATATATTGGCAGTGGCGCCAAGATGTTTTTTCCGATTCTGACGACAGTTTTAATTTGTCGAACAAAACTGGTAAAATCACTCTTTTCCAAACAACTGTTTTTTAACGCAACAAACTGCAAATGTTACTCAACAGTTGGTTTGGAAAACCAAATAAAAAATGCAGTTGTATACGGAGGGGGTTGTTCCGGGTTGTTTACCCGATTATTATGGTTGTGTAATAGGTTGTATATTGTAAAGAAATCCACCTTGCCTGCTTTGTTTAAACCAGGGATGTTGTCCAAGTTTTCATTAAAGTTCAATAAATAATCGATTACAACATTTCTCAACACTGCAACCGGTCACTTATCAATCTTGAACTCCAAAATAGACACCAGGTTTAACTAAAACAACACCTGAAAGTCAGGAAGGATGATTGAGAAGAGACTAGGTGGAAATTGAAATAAGAATCGTAGATGTCTGTTAAATTCACTTGAATTAAAGTGAGACAAGTAAATTGTAAGGTTGTTTTCATTTAGTAGTAGAATGTATGTAACAATAATACTAATGTGTGTAAACCAGTCACGATACCAATGATACGACAATGATTTAAACTAAGTACAGTGATGGAAGCAATAATAAAGGTTATTATTGTTTCCAGTTGTAATGGAACACACTTACAGATAGTAGACCAAACTGGAGATGACGGAAAGTATAACCGCTATACTTACAAACCTTGTATGATAAACTACTTACGAGTTGTACCGAACATGAGTTTATAAATAATATGCTTGACGAAAATTATGCAATAACGATCTACGTCAATTGAAGGAAATATTAATTCTGAGAATATTTAATTGAATCACCGATCTTTACACTAATATTCCCAATTTTAATTGAATCGATAATTAAGTTATTATTAAATTTAATACAAAATAAGAAAATATTAGAAGCACTATATGTACACAACCTCCGTCAACGAGTTCACTTCTAAAACTGCCTCCTTGGGCAATGTAAGCGGGTATCTGTATTTTGTTCGTAAAGTAGTTCCTTGTGAGATATTTAAATTGATCTTTCATTAATCGATATTTACTGCAAGAATATCACAAACAGTTAAGTGAATTGAAATATATAAAGATTAATTGCTAATTCATAACTGGAAGTTTAATCTTAATGATTTCGTCTGTTACCAGGTGACTGGCTATTTCGAATTCTAGAATTTTCTTACCGCGCTTTCTTTCCGTCCAATAGTAAGAGTTGAACTTTAGATTATTGCAACGTTCTTTATCATTTTATTAATTAAGATAGAGAATTTATATGGATATCAATTTATTCCTTGCTATATAAGAATTCTACTGTACAAGTTTGAGCCCATTTGATTGTAATTTGACGAAAATATGAGATTGCAGAACAATTTTGATTGCGACTGAATTCTTAATTAATAATAAGGTGTAATATAATTTTATTGTAGGAGCCCTACATCTTGAATGATCGAGGAATCTAACAAACCTAATTAGAAAATGATAAGTGAATTTAAACTCGAGAAAATTGATATTAAATGTCTGTTAAATGAATCAAATCAAGCACGTGAGTTATATATATATATATATATATCTGAAATATAGCAATTTATATATATTTATAAAGGATTTTATCTCCTGGTTACGAAAATAATAAAAAAAATGAACCAAATGCATTTTATAAAAAGTTATTAGCGTTGGAAGATAGAAAAAATAAGTGGAGATTTGCTTGAGAAACTTAAGATGGCGCGCGGAGGAATCTTAAACGTGGCTCTTTCGTATAACCTTTCTATAAATGCGAGATTAGAGGAAGAAATGAAATTTAAGTAAATATAAAGATAAACTGAATCATATTATAATATGGAAATAAATAATTGGAGGGAATAAGAATTAAATCAATATTATCTTACAATAATATAAACGATAAATTAGAAAGCATTCCTACTTCAAGAAGATAGAAAAAGCTCGTCAAGTCATTCACCCATTTCTCCTATTAAAATTTCAGCTGGTGGTGATTTATTTATAAATCGAAACATATATATATATATAATCTTAAAAATAATCTTCATCCCCCAGGAAGGATTTACGTCCTGTCAGCGGGATGTTTCGAGGAAGATCCTTGGGTTTCAAGGGCCCACGGCGGATACCGCAGGCTGGGTCAGGCATATCGCGGATGTCGGAAATTATTTCCCATCAGTGACAAGAACACTTTACTAATGTATTCGTTTAACGACTGAGTGAGTCGGTCTGAGCTAAACGCAGGGAGAAACCGCTCACATTTCCCGCCCCGACCAGGTCTCGAACCCTGGTATTCTCACTTGCTAGACGAGTGCTCTGCCGCCACATATATATATATATATATATATATATATATATATATATATATATATATATATATATATATATATATATATATATATATATATATATATATATATATATATATATATATATATATATATATATATATATATATATATATATATATATATATATATATATATATATATATATATATATATATATATATATATATATATATATATATATATATATATATATATATATATATATATATATTATATATATTATATATAATATTTTTGAAACCTCCAACGCTTCAGCAAAAGAGTTAACCTGTGATATAGAGTAAAGGACCAACAGTTAGACCAAAAAAACATTGGATCTCTCCAGTTATCTCAACCAAAATGCCAAAAACATCTCATTGCAACAACTTCCGGCTTTGGATGAAAATTAAGGTTAGAGTTAGAGAATAGAAACATGGTAATCTTTGCTTTTTAAGATCCTAATACTCGGATTTTGATTAAGAAGAATAGATGAAGTCTAAAGGAATAGAAACGTTTGACAAGTGGAAATTAGAGGAAAAAAACTGGAAATGTTGAAAAAAGTATTGAAGAAAGAGAACCGTGTACCAAAGTATTTCCTCAGTCACTTAACATCGCCTACCTCATCAACCAAGCTAACACCCAAGCGATGATGGAGCGAATGAAAGGGAGCCATCCTTACATTTCAAAGACTATCTGATTACTCTTCCTTTGATAAAAATTGCAAAATAAAGTATGTTTGCGTACTAGCTG
>SEYY01013366.1:12500-15376 GCA_009176605.1 Armadillidium nasatum
AATAATAATAATAATAATAATAATAATAATAATAATAATAATAATAATAATAATAATAATAATAATAATATTTACAATAATAATAATAATAATAATAATAATAATAATAATAATAATAATAATAATAATAATAATAATAATAAAAACAAAAATAATAAGATAATGATAATTATAAGAATAATAATAATAATAACAGTAACAATAATAATAATAATTATAATAATAATAATTAATATTGTTATTTATTATAATCATTATTATTATTATTTAATTTTTTATTTTTACTATTATTATTTTTAATCTTATTATTATTATTATTATTATTATTATTATTATTATTATTATTATTATTATTATTATTATTATTATTATTATTAAGTCTGTTTTCAACAAAATACTCTACAATCTGCATACATTCCATGTTTTAAAATTTTTAAAAACGAATGAATTCAAATTTAATATTTAAAAAAACGGGGAAAAAACATTCTGATTGACCTATCTTGGAAGCCCCAGTGACCCTAGTTTAGATAAAAGATAGCGACCCACAGGTTAAGAATCCCAGATATAAAAAATATATGTCAGAATGTGGTGTTTGTGATTATGATGCAAATTTAATCACTTACCCCATCAATAGAAAAAATTAGGTTCCAAAAGCATATTTATGATAAAACAAAAAAGCTAACATTATTATTATTATTATTATTATTATTATTATTATTATTATTATTATTATTATTATTATTATTATTATTATTTATTATATTATTATTATTATTATTATTATTATTATTATTATTATTATTATTATTATTATTATTATTATTTTATATAATATTGTTGTATATATATATATATATATATATATATATATATATATATATATATATATATATATATATATATATATATATATATATATATATATATATATATATATATATATATATATATATATATATATATATATATATATATATATATATATATATATATATATATATATATATATATATATATATATATATATATATATATATATATATATATATATATATATATATATATATATATATATATATATATATATATATATATATGTAATGTTTTATTTGTGTGTATATTTATATGTAAAGTTTCATTTGTTTACATAATGATTGTTTTATTCAAAAGGAGGAGTCGCTCCAACAAAAATGTAATTAAAATACGAATTACATTTATGTTTAAAGTTGAGTTTAATTCTTGCTCTTATCATAATTGCCTACACAAAATTATTATTATTATTATTATTATTATATATTATTATTATTATTATTATATATATATATATATATATATATATATATATATATATATATATATATATATATATATATATATATATATATATATATATATATATATATATATATATATATATATATATATATATAAGGCCAGTGACCTTCAAAGTTTCCTATAGAGTTGGGGAAAACCTGATTCATTTAAAAGATTAATAGCCGACATGTTCCAATGGACTGTGTTTGAATGAGCGAAGGTTGAAGGAAGTTGGGATAAAATTTGAAGGAAGAGTACTTCAGACCTTTGCTCCGCATCCTCATTCGCATTCAGACTATTCAAAAAATCCATTCAGCTAGTAATAATTGCGGAAATAGGCAAATCGGTAATGTCTGGTATAGAGATCTGGGTGCAGTATGGATAAGACTGTTTGGAGTGACAAGTCGCATGAAGTTTCCTTAAAGGAGGGGGTAAAATTCAGAGAATTCAGATCAGTTTCTTTTGTAAAAACGATAACTTCAGGTCACTGATACAATAGTTCAAAGGCTAATGAAGTTGGAGATGCTCAGCATCCTCATTCGCATTCAGACTATTCAAAAAATCCATTCAGCTAGTAATAATTGCGGAAATCGATCTTTTATTTTGACTTATCATCAAACCAAGAAAAATTCTTAACAGAAGCTGAATTAATTTTATAATAAATTGAATAGTCGGAACTGTAAGGTTCAAGTTCTTCAACGCTCATTAGATGGTAAATAAAATTTAAATTTGTATGTAAGTTCACTCCCGAAAATTAAACAAAATACAATAACAGACAATGATTACATTAATATTCCAATTGCTAATTAACCTCTAAAACTGTTTGAAAGTCTTCTGATTGCATTGTAAAGAAGTCATTTCTTTCGTATAAAATTGTAACTTCTAACAAGAGATGGAAAACAAAAATAATTTGATAAATTGGCAAATTTTTATTATAATGAATATGGGCAACAAGAATGACTTCTCTTGTTGAATGATGGTAAATAGGTAAATAAATAAAGAAAAATATCCTACAGTCTGTCAACTTGATCATTGATGTCTTGCTTGCGAATGTCCCTTAATGAGGCAAGAATAAAATACGGTGAGAAAAGCAATAATTTAAATGTTAAACTACTGAAAAACAAATTTTTAAAATATAACTTGCAACAATAAGGTTTAAAAATTAAAAAACCTGTTTTATCTACTACCTGTAAATAGGAATAACTAGACAGGTGATTGAAGATTATAGTGGTTAATAGGATGCACATCCTGGAAACGATTTCAAACGCTACTAAAATCTGTTTCTCATTTTGTATGTTTGTTCTTTTTTTCGGAAATAGTAATTAGTAAATCTTTGATTAACTAGCATTACAGTATTTCAAACATCAACAAATGCTTTTAATCTGTACACTTTTAATTAAAATAATATATTTTTACAGTACTGTATACATAATATGTTCTGATATATATATATATATATATATATATATATATATATATATATATATATATATATATATATATATATATATATATATATATATATATATATATATATATATATATATATATATATATATATA
>SEYY01013367.1:0-22139 GCA_009176605.1 Armadillidium nasatum
ATTAATGCATGATCCACCAGATTTAGAGGTTAACATAACCCAATATAGAGACATTTGATAAGTTACAAATGAAAATAAAACTGTACCAGACATTACGGGTTGAGTATATGTAAAAGTAAGCACATTTGTTAAGTTTGTGGTTGGAGAGTTTGACAGAGAAAGGGTGAGACTTGTTGGAAGATATTCCTTCACACTCTCCTCAAAAAAGGCTTGAAATTAGAGTCCAGAAGAAGGATGTCTATTGTAATTGTGATAGTAAAAGAGAATGAAGAAACAGTTTAGTCATTTGAAAAAGGATGGAGGGAGTCATTGAACAAAGTAAACAATTTATGAAAATAAGTTCCAAGATATTTCTTTTATTCATGTCTAAAGAAGCAAAAATATTACATAAAAAAAGTTTAGGGGATTTTTTGTTTTTAAAGTTTATATATGTATATTTATAGGGTGAGAAAAGAGAAGAAGAAGAAGAGAATCACTGGATTGGGTTTGGATGGTGTTATTTTGGAAGTAGAAGGAGATTAGATGTTATTAAATATATTATATGTATTATATCTTTTTTGCAGGTGTCTAGGTTAAAGTTAAAGGATTAAAGGAAAGGGTCATAAATTCTCCCTTTAAAGTAATTTATATATTTATAAAAGGAAAGGTATAATTAGTATTTTTATATTTAGAATTAAGTAAATATATAGAGTTGCACAACTCTAAGAAAGAAAAGAATATTTTTAGTTCAGAGAAGAAAGAAGAGGAAGAAATTGCCTATACATTTCCTATCGGTTAGCAAGGGGGCCTTTTATCTTATTATAGTGTCTAGGGGTCTGTGTCCCTGAGCGCTTAGTGATATAGTTTTCCTGGGGGCTGTAGTGGGAGTTGGGTTACACTTGATTGTCCGGTAAGTGAGGTGGTATAGGATAGGCAAAAAGAAGAAGACAGTCTGGACAACAATTTGCAGGTAAAAATTTTTTAACTCTGTAACACCCAAATTTTATCAATATAAATTTCAAAATATACATTTTAGTAAACCCAAAGAAGTTTTAATAGAAATGTACTGGACTGGACTTCTTAAAAAAAAACCTTGGTTTCTGCTAACCTGATATATATATATATATATATATATATATATATATATATATATATATATATATATATATATATATATATATATATATATATATATATATATATATATATATATATATATATATATATATATATATATATATATATATATATATATATATATATATATATATATATATATATACTATATATATATATATATATATATATATATATATATATATATATATATATATATATATATATATATATATATATATATATATATATATATATATATATATATATATATATATATATATATATATATATATATATATATATATATATATATATATATATATATATATATATATACAGGTATATCTCGCAAAATATGGCTAATTGGTTCTAGCAATATTTCGTACTTTTTGAAATTGCACTATTTGAGGAATGTAAGCTATAGGAAAAATGAAATTTTTTTTTTTTGTCAGTGTTTTTTTCTATTATCGATGTACTGTATTAATGATAATTTCCATGATTGAACTTTAAATACTGATGAGCTTGAGAGCTGAGATAGAAGACAACATGAATTGAAGAGGCAACAGTATAAACAGAAAACATGGAAAACTGCCAAAATTTAGTAGTATTTTATATGCAATTTGTATGTATGTATTTGTAGTATTTGTATTAATAATGAGTCAATTATAATATGTTAATGTTTCATATTTATGAATGATTTCTTTAAAAAAAAAAAAAAAAAACCATAATAGCAGCCAAATGACAACAATTTTGAAAATTATATTAGTATTGTTATTTGTTACCGTGTCAAAGCTATCTGATAATTGACTTGTCAGTTATAAAAACTGCAAAGAGTATTTTCAATCTTGACCTTAACTGTACCTCAGACGGAACCTCTAATTTTGGTTCTGACTACACCTCAACTTTTGACTTTGGACTCCATGACTCAGACTAGACTCTTCACCTTAACTCCACTTCAAGTTGAACCTCGACTCTGGGTTTGACACACCTCAACTTTTGACTTTGGACTCCATGACTCAGACTAGACTCTTCACCTTAACTCCACTTCAAGTCGAACTTCCGACTCTGGGTTTGACACCACCTCATTTTCAACTTTTGACTTAAAGGGCTGGCTTTTGTTTGCTCATATTTATTAATTTAAAATTTTTTTTTTTTTTTTAAAGTGTAAACCTTTTCAGTTAAAGATGGAAAAATAATGATATTTTTCAATAGTATCTCAAAAAAAATGGTATTGAAACTTTTTTTTTTTTTTTTTTACAAAAATCTTGAAGACAATTGATTAAACAACAAAATTTAAATAGAACTAGATAAAAAAAAAAAAAAAAAAATTTTTTTTTTTTGATTTTCAAAGTAAACTCTATATATTGATCTAAACATAAACAATGAAACTTTACCTTTAATACTTTATTCACAAGAAACTTGTTAGCATATCTACTGTTTGGATTTGACACATATCACATAACTATATTTTAACTTATATTTAAGATAAGTTTTGAAATCTCTTAATAATGCACAAGAAAAAAGCAGTCAGTCTCAAGTAAATGTAAAATTGAAATATCGATAGTTTCCAATCTTCAGTTTTAATTCCACTACTTGCTTTCTTTCAATTAAACTTTTGATGTTACATATCCCTGATTGTGGATAATTATCTGATGACATCCCTACGGAGTTATATACTTTGCTTTTATAGGAATCCCTTATTTTTTTATTTTCTCTAGCCATTCCTATTGAGGACCCAACTCCTGTATCACCATCATCGTCTTCGTCGTCATCATCCTCTGAAACGCCAAAGGATAAAGGACGCTCCTCAAGTTCTCCATGTTTAAATCCACATCCAGCTAATCCAGTTAGTGGTAATGGTAGGCAAGGGCATTCCAGAAATCCGTCTTTGGAGTTAAGATATAACAATCAAGGTGTGTTAAAGATAAGAATTATAAGAATTTTTTTTTTTTTTTTTTCCTTTAATTTCGCTTCTTTATTGCTCACTCTTTGAAAATATAGTTTTTATTTATTTTCAGGGTTAAAAAGAGGTATTTCTACTCTAAATTAATATTTTTTAATTAAAATATTATTTGTTTATGATTGGATAGTGAACAACATTTTAATGATTTAAATTTATTTACTTATTTTTGAAGCTTTTTGGATCACAACATTTCATTCATTGAAAAAAAAGACCTTATAAATAAGCCCACTTTTGATAAGAAGCAAAATTTGAGTCATTATTTGCTTCATATATACTGAGATAATAAAATTATATTCCTTTCTTTCATCGACATTTTTATTATTATTATTCTTCAACCATTTTTGTAATGAATCCTCGAGATTAAGTATAAATTAAATGCATTATCTAGAGGACTTGGAAGGCTTTGTGTCATCCACAATAGTCCCTTTACATGAGCGTATGTAAATCTTGTATTGGTGTGTGAGAGAAGTATGTATTGTCATAATCAACGTTAATATTATTTTTGAAGCCCTATTAATATTTAGTGAGAGTCAGTAGTTTACAATATGTTTCTAATTTACTTTGCTTATTTACATAATTGTTCTTTAAAAAAAAAAGAAAAAAAATACATTATGCCGAAAATAAAATACATATGGTAAATTGAAGTACAATGAATATTAATTTATCTTTAATGTAGAAAGATTGTAAATTAGTTATTCTCACCAGCTTGAATGTGTTAATTTAAATTGCGTGTATGTGATTAAACAATTGACACCACCTTATGGCGATCATTCTTTTTCTTTCAATGTATTATTATCCCTTTTAATATTTTCTTCACTTTAATCATTTTATTTTATTAATATCTTCATTTGCGTATATTTTCAATAATCAAACTTATACCAGAGGTGTATATTTAATTGTTTAGGGAATATTACCTTCCTATAAATAAATATTACAACAGAAAAAAGTTATTATAGGAATTGTAAAATTGTAATAGTATTTGGAGTTGTACTGGAAGTATTATTTTTTGAGTGATATTTCCATTTGTTTTTATGGTTGTTAATGAATAACCTTACAAAAATGGAGTTATTGTAAAAAATATTGATAACTGGAGAAAATGATAGATAAACTCTGAGACAGTGAAGTTATCCCATTATGACAATGTAAGGTGAATGCACGAAGTAGTATACATTTTAAGGGCAATATATTTATTTGAAACGTATATACATGGTTTTAATATTTGTATTTCTACACATTTATATAGGTCATTTTAGTGGAAGTCATCCTGTTTATTCAAATCACTCATCCAGGTCATGTAATGACATTCGACGTTGACACTCAAGGAATCCATCGTTCGATTTAAGACACTCTCGCAATTCGTCAGCAGATCTCAATAAATATTTTAAGTTTGAAATTAATATTTTGAATAGCCTTGGAACGGTGAGGTAAAAAATTTAAATAATTGAAAATACATTGCCATAAGACATTTTGTTATAAATTCGTTATAATTCAAATTTTAAATGCTTATTATTTATTTTAATGAATCTGAAATCCTGTAATATTCGTAATTTTTTGTGGATACATTTCATGGAAATATATATTTCAATCACTTTGATACAATGTTAATAGGGACCGACCGGGGCTGGAATTTTGCTGGGGCCGGGGCCGGGGTTGTGGCAGGGGTTGCCTAAAATTTGTAAAGAAGTCAAAAGCACTGAAATTTTAGGTTAAGAGACTAGATATAAATTTAATTGAGGTTTATTTAATTGTATGGAAGGAGTAGAATAGTCAACAGTCACTTAAATTAATGATTATATGCATTTTTTCCGAAAAATTTCATAAAATTACAGATTTTGTATAAGTTTAAAAAAAGTACAAAAATTTAAAAAACAAATATTTTTTCTGATTCATAATAGTGATTCAGTATTTTTACATAGGTAAGACCCTAAGGTAAAGTTTGAAAAAATGTAAGATTATTGTTATTTTATTACTATGTATCAAACTTGTATCATTTAGCTACATTATTTCAAAGTTATTATTTTGTTTATACTTTCAGTCAATATGGCTAAAAGATCAGCTTCAACAGTTTGGAAGTACTTTACAATGTTTAAGGATAGGCTCGAAATAGCTAAATGTAACATCTGCAATCAGAAAATTACAAGAGGACCTCCGGGTGCCACAAGTTAAAAATTTTCAACCAAATCTTTATGGGGCATCTAAAATCAAAACACAAAGATGAACATTCACTAGCAGAAAAAGGAGACGTCAAAAGAAACAAAAGAAAAAGAAAATATTGAAAAAAAAAAAAAAAAAAAAAAAATTTTCTTATATTTTGTTTTAAAAATTTTTGTTTTATTATTTGACTGAGCTGAAATTTTCAGGGTATATGCATTTTTTCCCAAAGTTCTGAGTTGTTTTCTAGCATTTTTCTGAGTCTATAACGGTTTGAAAGTCATTTGGACTCAAACTTGAAAAAAATTAATAACTGGGTCAAACCACTGGTCCTCATGAGCTGAAAATTTAACTGAATAATCTTAGCCCCAATTTCTTGCATTGGTGGGAACAGATTTTTGATATCACGTCTAGAAAAAAAAGTTATAAGTACTTGAAAAAGAATTGCAAAAATCGTACCCTTCTGGTGAAAAAAATTATTAAAAAAAAAACGTTGCCTACTAATTTTTTTTATTTGTGAATATTGTTTAGATTTTGAAAACAATGATGTTCATTCCACTTTCAATACTTATTTAGTACTTAATTCTGTCACATTTAATATTATATTTGCTTTTGTAATTATTTAAAGTCACCATTTATAAAATTTCTTCATTATTTCGATATTTAAAAGGAATATTCAGTCTTGGAGTACCTGTAGAATATCTTTTATTCATTGGCTCTCAGTTGGTAGCACTTTCATCGGAAGGAAAAATTGGGGTTTGGCATGCTATGATTCAGCATTGGCAAATACAGAATGTGTTTCCTATTGCATCTTTAGATACAGCCGGATCATTTTGCTTCTTGGCTGCTCAGTGGATCCATATATTATATTGGTAATTATGATTTAAGTATTTTATGCGAAAGAGTATGTAGATTTATGTAATAACAATGTATTTTATAATCATTCCTTTGTGCATAAATGAAAATAGTTATATTGAATTGTTAAAACTCTCAGTACGGATTACTATTCCTTGAATTAAATCGACAACTTCTTCGTAATATAAATTTGGATCTACAGTTAATCAAAAATTGTTTCTAGTATGAAATTTTTTTAAATAGATTCTCTTGGATTTTTTTGACTTACTGTGGAAATATCATTTTAGATAATGTGCATTACATATACTGTTAGATGTTAGTTAAAAAACTACTATATTAAATTCTTTGAACATTTTAGTGAAATTGACTTTTTATTTTTTATTGTATTTTTTTTTTTTTTTTTGAAGGAAAGCAGGGTTGGTTCATTGATTTCCACTAATGATGTATCAAGTCTAGATTTTCAGGCTTAGTTCGAGACCAAATACAAAAATTATGCCAATTCTATGTGGGCCTCTGACATTTACCACCATAGGATATATATATATATATATATATATATATATATATATATATATATATATATATATATATATATATATATATATATATATATATATATATATATATATATATATATATATATATATATATATATATATATAGGGATGGAGCGATACCAAAATTTTTAACCGGTACCAGTAATTTTAAACCAACCGATACCGATACCAATTTTTTACTGAACTCATGAAGGTTCAAACAAGATTGTAAATGTTTATTGATCATAAAATAAAAGTTTTCTGCTATCTTTAATACCTAGCTATTTTGTAGTCACATTACTAAACAAAACTATTGATAGGTGATTTAGGTTTGGTACCACCAAGAATTTGCATCTGACTTGCCCTAGTGCATGGTCTATTTTCTTCATTAATTTCTGTGACATTTGCGGTCTTCAATACATTTCCATTTTGTTGAACACCACCTCTCTTCTTTTAGACCTAACCTCTTTCAACCCTCCCCTCCCAACTCATTTTTGTTTAAAACTATAATTTCTTCTAAAAAAAGTCCATTTCTGCTTTCTCTCTCTCTCAGCTTTACACCAAGAAGACATTGGGTACTGATGGTATCCCTCCTCTGGTTCTCAAAATTTGTGCTTTTTTGCTTGCATCTTGCTTTGGAAAAATATATCGTCTCTGTCTTTTCACTTCAGCCTTCCCTTTTCATTGGAAGGTGCTCTCATGTGCCCCTAAAGCGGGATCTCCAACCTTTCCGCTACCGTCCCTTCAATCTCCTTTCTCAAAGTTTCTTATTAAGAGTTAGAAAGATTTCAAATCTTCTAATCTTTGATCGCCAGTATTACTTTTATGAAAAAGGTTCTACTGGTGATTTACTTTCTCTTCTCTCTTGACTCTTGGTCCTCCTCTCTTCGGCATTTCAGTAAATCTTTTGGTGCCCCGCTAGACATATCGAAAGACTCCGATAGAGCATTGCACAAATCTTTGATTTTTAAATTTGCCTCTTTCGAAATTTATCCTCTCTGATTTTCTTTCCTGTCGTTCTGTAGCAGCCCTTGTAGACTGCCACAGTTCTTCCTATAAATCTATTAATAGTCTGTCCTAACTCCAACTCTTTTTTTTTCTAGTTTTTATTAAAGACCTTCTCTCTATTACTTAATCACGTATCCATTCCTATGCTAATGACTCCACCCTTCATTACTCCTTCCAATTTGAAAGACGCCGCTCTCAATGGTGGCCTTAAAGCAACTGACCTCTGACCTTTCTCATATTTAAATCTGGGCATAGAAAATAAGGTTGTTTTCAGTACTTCAAAAATTCAGTTTATATATTTTTCCACTCGACAAAACCTTCCACATAACTGTGACATCTTCGAAAACGCAAAACTTAAATCTTTTTCCAATCTTAATTTTCTCGGTGTTTCTTTTATCGTGATCTTTCTTAGAAGGAACACATTACTTCTCTTTCTAAACAAGCTTCCAAGAGGTTGGGTGTTCAGAGTCCCCTTCGAAATATTTTTACCCACACGAGATGATTGCTCTTTATAGGGGTGTTGTTCACCCCTCTATGAAGTATGCGTCACATCTCTATCAGCCATTTTTTGCTGATACCGATACACAAAAAATACCGATACTTCACTCCATCCCTTTTATATATATATATATATATATATATATATATATATATATATATATATATATATATATATATATATATATATATATATATATATATATATATATATATATGGATGAAGTATCGGTATCGGTATCGGTATCGGCAAGTATCGGCATATTTTCATATCGATACCGGTATCGGTATCGGTATCGGTATCGAGCTCTCAGGTATCGGTATCGGTATCGGCTAAAAATGACCGATACCATACCGATACCGATACCAGATTTTTTTCATCCCTTTGGCTTAATTAAATGGTGTAATTTTTAATTAATATTACGTAATATTTTGAAACGTCATTTCCCGATAATTTTCTTTCCAGAGCATTGATATGCTGCTTGCTATTTACTTCTTACCATTTGGTTTGTTTTCTTAAATATTTTATTTTATTTTAATCCTTGATTAATCCGTTAGTAACATATTAAGATGGTAACCAAGGTACATGATATATATATATATATATATATATATATATATATATATATATATATATATATATATATATATATATATAATATATATATATATATATATATATATATATATGTGCGTGCGTGTGTGTGTATGTGTGTGTGTGTGTGTGTGTGTGTGTGTGTGTGTGTGTGTGTGTGTGTGTGTGTTTTAGAGAGAACGTAGCGCCGTCCAAAGCGATGCAAGTACCCTTTATTGGGCATAATCCGGGGAGTGGTTCTCAACCTGGGGTACGCCTGCTATCGATTAGGGGTACACAAAAAAATATATGGATTAATTAAAAAAGAATGTAAAAGGAAAAAATTAATAGAATATAGATTATAGAATATCAAATTACGAAATTAAATTATTGTTCTATATATATATATATATATATATATATATATATATATATATATATATATATATATATTATATATATATATATATATATATATATATATATATATATATATATATATAAATAAATAAATAAATTGGATTTGTGTGTGTACGAAGGGGTACGGAACATTATGAAGGGGTACGGAAGGAAAAAAAGGTTGGGAACCGCTGGTCTAGACCATTCCGGTTCACTCCCTAGCCCTTTGGTTCGTTCCTTTTCGCGTTTCACCTTCTCAGAGGGTGGTCTCTAGTGTATCCTCGCCTCATATTGGAGTGTCTATTCTCCCACTTCTCCTTCCCCCTACTCCCTTCTCATGTTCCAAATTTACAAGCTCTTACTCGTACATTACCTTTATAATAATAAAAAAAAAATAAAATAAAAAAAAATTTGAAATTCAAAGCAGCCTCAGAGATGCTTCGAGGAGCTTCATCCAAAGAATGCCCCTAATCCACTCCTCACCCCATTATCACCTGAGAGTTGGTGGCCTCCGATGATGGGGATGGTGCCGCCAGGACCTTAAGTTCGGCTTTCCCAGGCGCACGTTGTGATTTTTTAATTAACTTCTGTAACATTCCAGATCTGATAGTATTCCTCTTGCGGTTCTTAAAACTTGTGCTTCTGAGCTTGCACCCTGCCTTGGTAAACTATTTAGTCTTTGTCTCTTCACTTCGACCTTCCCTTCTTGATGGAAACGCTCGCTCATTTAGCCTGTGCCGAAGAAAGGGGACCCCTCTCAACCCTCTAACTAACGTGCTATTTCTTTAACCTGCGTTCTCTTTAAAGTTTTCGATTCTATCCTTAGCAGGAAGATTTGGAAGCACCTTAATTCTTCTAACCTAATCTCTGATCGCCAGTATGGCTTTCGTAAGAACGTTCTACTAGTGATCTTCTTTCCCTTCTTTCTGACTCTTGGCCCTCCGCTCTTCTGGGTTTCAGTGAGTCTTTTGCTGTGGTTCTAGACATATTGAAAGCCCTCGATAGAAACTGGCACAAAGCTTTCATTTCCAAACTTCCCTCTTGGAATCTATCCTTCTCCCTAATTTTCTTTCCAGCAGTAATATAGCAGCTGTTGTAGACGGCCACAGTTCTCCTATAAATCTATAAATTTGGCGCTCCTTAAGGATCTGTCCTATCCCCAACTCTTTTCTAATTTTCATCAATGACCTTTTCTCTATCACTTCGTCTCCTATAAGCTCTTATGCCGATAACTCCACCCTTCATTACTCTTTTCACAATGAAAGACGCCCCTCCCAACAACAGTTTATAGATTCAAGAAGTATAGATTGGAGTAACTGACCTCTGATCTTTCTCGTATTTCAAATTGGGAATAGAAAACATGGTCGTTTTCAATGCCTCAAAAACTCAATTCCTCAATCTTTCTACTCGACACAATCTTCCACACAATTAGTATCTTCTTCGAAAACACTCAACTCAAACCTTCATCTGTCCTCAATTTTCTCTATATTTCTTTTTCTCGTGAACTTTCTTGGAAAGAAAGCTTCTAAGAGGTTGGTAGTTCTGAGGCGACTTCGTGGTTGCTTGCTCTTTATAAGGGTGTTGTTCGACCCTTTATGGAGTACGTCTCACACATCTGGAGTGGTTCCACACATACAGCTCTTTTCGAAAAGGTGGAGTCTAGGGCTTTTCGTCTTATCACCTTCCTGCTCTTACCAACTCTCTCCAATCTCTTTCTTCCCGTCGAATTGTTGCGTCACTCTTTTAATAGTATCGCTATTACAACGGACACCGCTCTTCTGAACTCTCACATCGCATACCTCCTCCATTGAGAAGGGCTCATGCGACACGACTTTCTACACAGTCTCATCCTTTCTCTGTCCAACTTTCCGACATCAGACTTAACAGCTATGCTCAATCTTACACGTACTCTACTAGTAAAGTCTAAAACACACTCCCTTTATCTGTTTTCCCAACTTCCTTTGAATTGAACACTTATAAACGCCGTGTCTCGGGTCATGTCAGCCATTAGCGAACAGATTTCCGACAGTTCCTCAACTCTGGTGGATATTGGCAGGAATACGGCCTTTGTTCACCAGAGGAGATATATATATATATATATATATATATATATATATATATATATATATATATATATATATATATATATATATATATATATATATATATATATATATATATATTATATATATATATATATATATATATATATAGTGAAATTCCTCATTTTTCTATCTCCTTTTTTATTCTCACTTTTCATCAATATATATATATATATATATATATATATATATATATATATATATATATATATATATATATATATATATATATATATATATATATATATATATATATATATATATATATCGGTATATCGGTATCGGTAAAATTTGAAAGTCTTGGTATCGGTATCGGTTTATCGGTAAAATTTTGGTATCGCTCCATAATATATATATATAATATATATATTATATATATATATATATATATATATATATATATATATATATATATATATATATATATATATATATATATATATATGCGACTTCTAAGTTTCTTAGGAATTAGATATTAATAAATTATGTATAAAATGTTTCACTTTGATCTACCAATTAAAATTTAAAATTGTTTCTTAACGATTATAATTTGTGTATTGTTTAAAATGAATTTTAAAACTAGTGAACTCCTCTGTGTATTTAATATTCCTCATAGCAAAATGAAGATAAAATCGCTGTTTTTGTTCTTATTGTATTAATGATTTTTTTTATTAAAAGTTTAATTTTTTTCCTTAAATCTCCATAATTAGATGTGTGTTGTAATTGGATTGAAATTGCTTATGGAACAATTACAGAAACTGTTCGAATAATTGTACAACATCCTTAAACCGTTGGTCATGGTCAACAGTTGTTTCAAACTTTTACAGTTCACCGTTTTTCTGTCACAACGGTACCATAAATTCTACCTGATAAAAAAAATTTTTAAGCAGTTTGCAATTAAATTAAAATTTTATTATAAAAGATTTTTCCGTTTACATCTTTTTAACGTTCCAAAGATTTCTTGTTAAATAAAACTGAATTTAAAGTATGGTAAGAGTTGAAGATTTGCATCGATAGATCTTTCATCTCTAATAAAAATTTTGTCATATACTTGTTTGATATAAGTCGAGCTGGACAGTAAATATCTTTTTCATAAAGAATAATATATGTTGAGTTTAATAAAGTTTATTGTGTAAATAAACTAGTGAGAGAGGTTTGAGAACTGAAACTTAAATATTTTTTCTTTCACCAGGTAATATTGTGAGAAAAGCTTTTAATAAGCGTATGTAGTGAGTATAATCACGTTCGTACTTGGACTGTTACTCGTTTTCGAGGCATGATCTCAACCCAGCCACGATCCACGCCATTTTCTTCATACAAAATTCTTCTCACACTAGACGAAGTAGATCCAAATATTCATTATGTGTTGGCAAATGATTGTGGTACGCATTTTCTTATGTGCTTAATAATTACATTAACTTATATGAATTGAAATTTAAAATTAAGAATGCATAAGTTTTATATTTAGATGTTTAAATATCTCATCTTTGGTATTGCTGCAAAGAGCATTATTTGATTGATTATACCATGGGTGGCCAACATTTTAGATACCATTAGCCAGTCATTTTTGTGGATGAGTTGTGACGCTGCAAAAATATTTTAACTAAAATTTTTTAAAAAGAAGAGTGAGCTGAGGATACGTGTGAGTGTAAAATATATACCAGGTGTTAAGAAAATACAATTTAATATACATTTTTATATGGTATTTGTTCGTGTTTAGACATGGTTAATTTTTATTTTTTTTTATATCTGGGGATAACTTTGATGTAGAGAAAATCATTAAAATCATTATTCTCGATCTCTGCTTACTCCTGATTAACTTTATTAATCTTTTTCACACCTATAAGTTATTCTGAATTAGAACATGAAATTTTTTTTAAAATTTAAGATTCTCTAAGAATTCACAAGGTTAGAAGTTGCAAAAAAAATTTATTAAATCAACATATTTGGAAGCAATCGTCTCTAAAGTCTTTGACTGTGATTCCTACTCCAACGGACTTCTCAATTTTTCCCCTTCCCCACCCACTCACTCTCCCTTTATTATATATTTTCAGTACAATAAATGACAAAAAATAAGACTACTTTCATAATTAAAGTAGCAGAGATTATACTTTTTATCAAAGGTTAAAATAGAAAATAAAAAGAAATGTTACTACAAAAAAAGAGTGTTTGTATTTTTCCTTTCCAGTTTAAAATTCCAAAGTATATCAATATAAAAATGATAAACTTTAAACCTCAAAATTAAAATCTTAAAAACTTCAAACGTTTATCCTTACTAAATTAAAATATGTTGAGAAACATCTTACCAGAAAAAATAAGAATTGAATCCAAAATATGAAAATTTCTTAAAAACAGAATTGCTTCTACCAGATTCTCTTTCATTGAAACTCTTAAATATGATATAATTATTTTCAATACAGAAAAGTCTTTCAAAGTTAATTTGGGTAGGTGGTAAAACTGCAACAATTCTCAGTAACCTCTGGATAAACTGAGATGTCTTGCTCTATAGTCAGTTTCAGTATCTGGTCATATTTTTCCACTTCTAATTCATTTAAAATTATTGCTTAAATTACTTTACTATTTAAAGGTTTATTTACGTTTAAACTGTGATGCTTTACCTTTGAACTCGCCTTTTCATCCATATACACTTTAAAGGTTAATTATTCATTCGAGGATGAAGATTCTGACACAAAACGGTGTTTAGTTTCTTCATTTGTTCTGGAGAGTTTCAAACAGCACAATTAATCATCTTATACGAATTGCTAATAATTAAGAGCCTCTTTTTTTTCCATTAGCAATTTGTTCTTCATTCAACAAAAGTTGAATCAATGTAATAAGCAGCTAATAGAATTTCCTTCTCCAGCAGGACACTCTTTTCTTTATTGAAAATACAGTGTCATCTGCAACTCAACTTTGTTTCATTCGATATATCAAGATTCTCCACTCCAACAAGAATCTATCGAAATTTAAATCCTCAGATTCCAACTTCTTGGTAACTATAAATAGGTGAAAGCAGACTTTCAAATTGCGTCAGTTGTTGCTCCTGGGCTTCAGTAGGTACAACATTTTGGATACCAAAGACTTCGAGAAAAAGTGTTGCCTCAAGTAAATATTTGATCATGTAGGTGCCTCACTATCGTGTTGCTTGATCCAAATGACTTTTTTCAGCACATCTTTTTTAAATAGCATTAAGTTTAGTAGGAGCTGTGGCTGCTCCAGATATTTGTCTTAATTTGCTGATAAGAATAGCCTGGTAACAATCTTTCAATTCTCTCTTTTATTGCTAGTTGCAATGTATGGACACTCCAGCACATGTGTTAAATTATAAATAGATAAGAACGCTTTTTAAATTTCAAAATCTTTCAAAACCTTCCATTCGCTTTTGAAGATCATCACTGGCGTTATTATTTTATTGGCTTCGTCAGTGCATCGTATATTAATTGCAAAATAGTTGACTATGACGTGCGCATGCATTCATCTTAAATAAAAACTGTCCCTTTAAAGTTTTTCGAAGTTCTGCCTTTTAATTGTGGACTCATATTTTCTCTTTCCAGAGAAATTCCATATCTTTGGGTTATTCTCCATTTAACTATAAAAAGGCTGGTTGTAAAATAAAAAGAGATTAGGATAAATTATTGTTTTACCACCATTTTCATAAGATTTCTTTCGTCATTGCTATAGTAACTTTGTCAGTAGTACAGAATTTTGATATTGGCGTTATTCCCCAAGTAGATATCTGATTATTTTTTTTCCTGTGAAGTAGATGGACTATTTGCATTGCTAACTTGGTTATCTTTTCTAAGTACAGTTTCAAAAACTAGGGTAAAAACTTTGTAGATGTCTTTTTAAATTTGATATCCTTGTAAGAACCAGTCCTACTACTACTAAAATTTTCGTCGTATAATATTTTGATATCGTCATTTTGGATAACACACAGAAACTCTTGTAATTTATTCGTTTTAAAGTTCTCAAAAACAGCTGATCTACTTGGAACCCATATTTACCATAATGGAATTGTCCAAGGAATATTTTATAGTTTATAATAAGTATTAACAGTAAAAGTATTTACGACTTTCGAAATTGCGATGTAAATGTAATTTAAAATATATCCCGAAATCTTAATTAAAAAAGTAATCGAATTATTTTTCTATTAATTTGGAATACACATTTAATCACGTAACTCTCAAAACGATAAATTCTGAATTCTAAACCAGTTTGACACATTAAGCATTGAGAAATTTATTGAAATAATTTTTTTTGTTCCATAGTAGTAGCATTAAGCCATTAATTTATTGATTTGTTTGGGTCCCTTTTATTGACTGAGGACAATCGCTCTAGCAAGCGAACTTCAAAGGAATTTTCTAATTGTCTTCTAAACCTGTAATTGAGCTCGATACAACATATGAAGTTATAAAATGAGTCACAGGTTGAGTCATGAATCGGTCTTGAATTTTTTCTAATTAAAACTAATGTATTTGTCACGACAGGGTACACATTAATTTTAAAAATTACGTTTATAAAAGTAGTCAAAGGATGATTTCCAAAGTAGGACGTATCTCACCTTACTTTAGCATTAAAAAAAAATATAGTAATGGAACGGGGAATATTCTCAATAGTTTTTGCTTGATAAGATACAAACTACTTAGGCTTCAATATAGGTATTTTGCTTTCAATGGCGTTTTATATGATTATTATTTAGGTAAGGTTAGGACATGTGTGTTTTTCAAACCACAACATTAATGAAATTTTTTTTATAAGCATTATTATTATTATCTTCAGTAGGTATGTTTACTTCTGTTATGTATTATTCATTTATTATTTAAATTCTGTATCATTCGTAATTTAAGAAGTTTTCTTTAACTAGGTCCGTATGGTGAAGAGGATGATGAGCAAGTATTTATTCAAAAAGTTGTTCCTGATACGGATCAGCTGTTTGTGCGGTTAGCCAGCAATGGAAAGCGATATGTCGAGTTTCAGTATTTTATTTTAGTTGCTATATCAGTATCTTATTTGAGATCATTTAATCATTTTTTTGATAGGGTTAGTGATTTTTTTTTTCATTTTAAACTATGGTTTATTCAAAAAGGGGAGAAATTAAAAATTTATCTTTTTTCTCTTTCTTTTTTTTTTTATTAAAAATGTATATATATATTTTATTTTTTTTTTTATTTCTTTTTTGCCATTGTAATAAAACATTTAAAATTTTTTAAAATAAAATTTGATTTTATAAATCTAATTTAAAATTAAAATAATAATAATAAAAAAAATTTTTTTTAAAATAAAATTGTAGCAAAAAATTTTTTTGCTACTCTGTCTTGAACCACTCCTTAAAATCAACAACTGCAAAGCAAGCACAATTTACGTTTCTGCAAAAATGCAATAATCTCTGGGCTGGTACTTGCACACCACCTTCTTATATCTTTGGGGCTACAACTATGTCTTAAGCTCTACCATTTCTTTGGCAATATTAAATTACAACATAACAACTACAATGGCCATTGAAGAATAAAAGTACATTATACTTTTTTCTAATATGTTGTTTTCTTTTTTTTATTTTGAGTGGAAAGCCTCCAACAATGTGAAAAGTAGAAATATCACAGAGGCCCAACTATTGTCCAAGAAGACCAAACACAGAAAATAATCTGGAGATCTAAAACTCAAACACAAAAAATTTTCTCTTGTTTAATGCTGTTTAAATAAGAGAAATTTGCCCTTTTATATTATTTTTTAATATAGTAGTTAAAGAGAAAGGGGGTCCCATTATATAATTTGTTTATTTTACCATTAAAACTATATTTTAAAAATTAGATTGTAAAATCAAATTTTATTTTTGAGTCAAGTCAAAAAATCTAGTCTAAAATATCTTTTTCCAGACTTGGCTCAACTATTTTATATGGTAGAATAGAAATACAGAAAAGGAAGAACTTTCAGCAGGTAGAAGAGGAAGAATACTCAAAAAATTTTTATTTTTTTTTTTTTTTGCTTTTAATGTATAAAGTAAATTTTTTATAGTTTTTTTTTTTTTTTTTTTTTTTGTACTTTTTTTTTAAGTAAAGAAAGAAAAAATAAGTTGAGTATTACATCCCACTTCTATTTTTTCTTCCATTAAATATAGATTTCTGTATATTTGGCTGATGTGCAAAAAGTTTCTAAACCATTTTTTGACCTATTTTCCTCAAAGTCCAACATTAATTTGAAATGATATTTTATCTTTCTCATTTAGGTTTAATAAAATAGTCATGTTTTCTTTAGATTTAGTTTAGCCTCATGTCTTTACTAATCTTTTTCTTGGACCCTCCTCTCACATCAATTTGTAATGGTATTTTATCTTTCTTATTTAGGCTCCATAAGAATTATTTACTAAAATAGTCATGCTCTGTGACTTTTTTAAGCCTTGTGTCTTCAACATGAGGATAAACTAGACTTTATTGTCCTCTCCACTCAGGAGTTATTTCCCTACTTTCACTGTGGATGAATGGATGCCCTCGCCTTTTACTCTTTGTCATTTGGTTTCAACGGTGTTGTCATAAACACCCAGAATTCAGTCCGTTGTTCCTCCTAGGAATAACGGACTGAATTAAATCATAATTAAAATCATTTAAAATCTTGATTGCCAATGTGAAATTCCTAACACTTTTTCCTATTATATTCAATTGCTACTTAGCCCATCTAAGAAGGTTTACCCAAGTCATGCCGAATTGTCATCCAACCTTCAAAATTACTAATAAAATAGCCAATGTAATATCATCAGCAACTTAAAACCATACTTTTAATTTCCTTGTCCCAATCATAGGGTTTAAAACAGAAATGGGCTTAGCATAGACCTTTGGAACACCACTCTCTACCAACCTAATGATGATTTATGACCATTAAGTACTACACATTGTCTTATATTACACAGCTGATTTTTATCCAGTTAGAAAGTTCTCCATCTAAATAATACCTTGATAATTTGTGCATCAGCCTAGCATAGGGAACTTTATCAAATGCCTTTCTAAAATCTAAAATCAACAGGCTTCACTTTGTCAATAAAGCAAGTTAAAAACCTTATGTATTCCAAAATATTCATGTGACAAAAACTATCATTCCTAATAACATGGTGAAAGTTACATAATAAATTGTCATTGTGATTCTCTTTTCAAATTTTCAGTATTTCTTCAAAATCTTTACTTTAGTTTGAGCATTCCAACCTATAATTTCCCAAAATCCTCCTTATCTTTTTTTATATTAAAATGTGCTCTTCTCCTGAAAGATAAAAGACCTATTAAAAATTGGTGTAAAGTATGTGCAATGCTATTACTACAATCCTCTTGAATATTACTATATATACCATCAGGACCTGCTAATTTATTTCAATGTAATCAAGTATTCTTTTAATTTCCTCTCAATTTGAAGGTAAAACTTATTCTCTATAACTATGAAACTGGAAATTATTCGCTCTTTCAGACATGATTGCCGAAACAAAGGCTGCAAAGCAGATATTAAACTGACTTGCTAAGTCTGACACTAGCTTAACTAATTTATTATCAATATTTTAACTGGACCAATGTTTCTATTTTTGTTATAAACTGAAAAATTTCTTCAAGTATTGTTACATTTTCCTATTAGATTAATTTTTGCTTGTCTCTAGGAATTTTTAATTCATGATTAAATTCATTCATATAATTACTTAAGATTACAAGTCTATTTCCATAAATTTTTGTACTTATTTTCTGATTCTCTATTCAACTACTTTTCAGAAGCTTTCTACTTCTAGCCTTAGTAGCTCTTACTATGAAACACTGTGTAAAATTACTTCATTTCAAAACAACAGAACTTTAAACTTCTTATTCCAGTCAATGCCTTCAAGTAATATTTCAGGGTTTCAATGTTCTCCACAACAGCTTTCTCTGTTATTAAGTAGGTGTTTGGTATAGTAATTAAAATATAGGAGCCTGCATGAAATTGGTTATCTTGAATATGTAGAAATTTTTATGACTTTACTTCACAACCTATAAGTTAAAATTTAGTAGTCTTAATAACAATAGGAAGTTTTATTTTTGTTGTTAGAGAGTAGTCTAAATTCACTTTTGTATTCTATTATAAAAGTTTGTAATTTCCTTGTTCAACAAGCTAAGTTATTTTTCAAATAGTATTTAAGTAAATTCTTGTTTTAATAAAATGGATGAACCTTGAATAACTAGCCAATTGTTTGCACAATACATATTTGCAGGAAACTTTTAGTAAATTAAGAAAAAATAATAATATATTGCCACGATTTATCCTGTGTTTAAGCTAACTGATGATTCTTTTGGCAGAGATTACATGGCTTTATGGTAATAAACATGAATGCAAGAATGATTATTATAAAACTGATTAATCACCCAGAAAGACTGATTACAATTTAACATAATTGCTGCAGACTATGAGTTATCTTGTAGTTAGCAAACTGGCCATCTTTTCCATGCATGGGATATCTCTTATTGACTTCTTATTTATCATGATATTGGTCAACTGTCATGTTGAACGAACTATTTACATATGGTCAGGAAGTCATCATTTACATGTTTCTTTACACTGGATACTCAGTATGTTAAATTCGTTACATCTTAGGTAAAACTTTGGTAGCATGGGAATACCACTATTACAAACTATATATATATATATATATATATATATATATATATATATATATATATATATATATATATATATATATATATATATATATATATATATATATATATATATATATATATATATATATATATATATATATATATATATATATATATATATATATATATATATATATATATATATATATATATACCAACTACATAGATGAAAACCTCACAACAAACGAAATTACCAACCTATCCTACCTCAAATCAGCAATCAAACATCTCACCCTCACTATCCAGAAAGCAGCCAACCTCTTCATCCCAAAAGGTCACATTAAAATATACAAACCAAACCTTACCCCCGAAATCACTTCTCTCATAAAACAAAGAAACGCACTTAAACTCCAAAACAACCCCACACAACACACCAAAACACAAATAGAAAACCTAAACAATCAAATATCAATCAAATAAAAACCACACAACCAACAACTACCAAAACTACCTCGTTAAAAACTTGGACAACACAAACAGCAAAAGAGTCTGGAAAACAATCCACACCATTCACAATGCAAAAAAAACAACCCACTTCCCACACACGAAACATCAACAAATCCTACAACACAAACCCCATTGACCCCCAAACAACACATCAACTTACTGGCCACACATTTCGCTAAACAAGCCGCTTACTCACTCACCCCCAAAACAGGAAAATAATTTAAAAAAAACTGAAAAAACTACACAACAACCAAAACAACTTAATCCCCATCACACCCAAAAAGTGACTGGTATGAAAGAAAACCAATATATAAGAAAGATGATACAAAACGTTTCATTTATAAGAAAGAGAAAATTAAAAATGTATTTAGGAGTAGCAAAGTAGTTAAGGGTATTTGAAATTTTTTATTCAATTAAACAAACAAAAAGAAAAAAAAAAAAAAATTTCCGTTGAGACAAGACAGCATTGAATACTGAAACATAATAAATCTTTACCTTCATATCTTTTTTGAAGAAAAAACAAAAAACAAAACTTTGTGGCTGACATTTTCTTTCCTTTTCTAAGATCCTACCTACGTTGTCTTGTGAAATACGATATTATATATATATATATATATATATATATATTATATATATTATATATATATATATATATATATATATATATATATATATATATATATATATATATATATATATATATATATATATATATATATATATATATATATATATTTTTTTACCTTTCACCCCTGACCACCCCACGTGAGGTGGCCACACTTCGCTAATGAAGCCGCCCACCGCAGTCGGCCTCGTCCAGAGATCCTTCAATGAAGTAATGCCCGAGGAGATTCTGGGGCGAGAGATGGAAGGACAGTGTAGTAGAAAATGTTTCGTGGTCTCCGTGGCCATTTCGCATCTGGTACAAGTGGGAGATGTTGCCTGGTTTAAATTGAATTTGTGTTTGTAATGTTGTAAGTTTGGGTGGTGCCCGCATCTCAATCTTGCTAGTGAGATTTGTAAGTGTCTTGGGAGGTTGTTGGAGTCGGGGTTTATTTCGGGAGGGGGTTCGTTAAGGATGCTGTTTGGAGGTCTGTTGATCATGTATGAATGTGTTAGTTGAGTGTGTATATGTTTGGTTGTTGTGGTATTGGGGGGAGGAGGGGGAATGTGATTTAGGATCCGTTTGTAAAAGGCGCCGGTGGACGATGGAGGTTGTTTTAGTCTGTTGGTAGGTTGGAGGAGAGTATTGTGACATGATGGTGTGTGGGTATCGGGTTTTGCGTAAAATTGGGTGCCTATCATTTCGAGGTGGTTCCTTATGGGTAGTATCTTGGTTTCGTTATGTAGGTGTTGTTGAGGGGTTGTGCGTGTGCAGCCGGTAATGGTGCGAAGGGCTTTATTTTGCGTTATTTGGAGTGTCGTTAAGTTTTGGTCGGAGAGCAGAGGGTGCTAGACAGGGGAGGCGTAGTTAATGGTGGGGGGTATAAATTGTTTAGATTGCAATTGAGGTTTCTATGTTGTTGTGTATGTCAGTGTTGGCCACTGTTTTGAGGATGTTGAGTTTTCTGTTTGCGGCTGAGGTGGTATTTTGGATGTGTTTGGAGAAAGTGGTGTGTGTATCAAAAGTTAGACCGAGAATCTTTGGGGTTTTGTTGAAGGGTATGGGGGTGTTGTTTATTGGACATGTGGGTGGGTGTTGGATATGTGTTTGTCTGTTGTTATGAGAGTTATGGAGAATTTGTTTGGGGATGCCGTCATCCAGTTTTCTACCAGCCAAGTTTGGATTTGTATTAGGTAGTCTTGTGTGACTGATGTTGCGGTGGTGAGGTTTTGGTGAGTGGTGGCAAT